>JAVKPL010013916.1:0-122413 GCA_032173675.1 Gastrolobium villosum
GTTCCAAAAGAAATTAAAAAAATTCAAATTAAATTTTAAAATTTTGGAAAAATTTCTTTACTTTAACGCATTTTATCAATTTTATGACGATAACGATGGAAAAAATATTTATCATTTTAAAAAATAAATTTATATCATTTTAAATAAAATGAATATGTTTTAATATAAATTTGATATCTTTTTATATCACCCTTCCTCCACAAAATTATAAGGAGAGGAAAAGAGAGAATATTATGAAAGTAAGAGAATATATAAAATAACAAATATGCACCAAAGTACAATCATTTCGCATGACATAAAAATTGTTCTTTAGAATAACAATCATTTTTTCCTAATTGTTATTAAATTTATTCAACCAAATTATCAACTACTTAAAAACTATCAATAACTACTTGTAACTTGTAAGTATAAAAAATTGGGAAAGGATATATTTACTACCAAAAAAGTTTATAACATTTACAACCAACCTAATCACCGTTAATTTCCATCAATCTAACGGTTATAATTTATTGAAAATTATTGAGTCGCATTTTTTAATTAATTATTAATTCACAATAAATAGATTGATGGAAATCAACGGTGATTAGGTTGATTGTAAAGATGGTAAACTATTTTGGTGGTAACCCAAAAAATTATGAAAGTTTTTTATTTTTGGAACGAAAATAACAACTAAGCCGTGCATGACTTGCTATTTTCTCCATCCAACAAACAAGAATGTAATGCATGCAAATAAAAATTAGAAGGAAAAAAAAAAATTCCGGGCCTATTGCGCAAGGAACGTAACAGGTAACTAGCAAACTGAATTTCTAATGCCTCTCTAATGATCTCATGAACCAGTTTCATGGAAGATGAAATTACAAAGCAGAGATGAAGAGCAGTATTTACACAAGAAAAACAAAACTCTCAGTACACAGCATGAATGAAAACCATTATATCATACATGTATGTATTTATATATTAGACAATGGAGGAAGTTCTTGACTTCGGAATCTCATCATCCTTCGATGGTGGAGGTAAGGTAGGAGATGAATTTGCTGCGTGGTAAGATGAGGAAACAAGTTGTGCTACAGCAGGAACAGCCCCACCTGCAGTTGTGTCAACAAAACTGTTATCAACTCAGCAACAAGGTAAATCCACATAACTATGAGACGAACATCATATTTTCCCTATAACGAAGCCTTGGGTGACTTGAATTGTCATATGGTAACATGATAAATAGAAAGCTTATTCTTCTATTAAAGCAGCCATAAAAACTTTACAGTGCCGATCAAGAATATTCAATAGCACTAATAGAAAGGCTGGCATTTCACAGATATAGAAAACATAATCAGGATATGTACACTTGGCCAAAAAAGTTTTTTCACTTTTGAACACAACAAATTCTTATTATCTTGTGCGTTTTTCTGTGAAACTTTTTGTACAATGTTAAGCATAGCTCAACCGTAAACCGAAAATAAAAAAGACCATACAAAACATACAAGCAAAGTAAAACAACACAATCAGACACTCACCAGCCAGTCCTGCACAGGCTGAAGAGAATACTATCACGGGTGGTGCCTGAATTTGCAGAGAATTTATGTCAGTATGATGGTAACAAGTTTTAACTGAATTAAGAAGACATGTAGTATGGTCCTGGGACTGGGGGTATTTCAGATGTAAAGTTTATGAGTAAAAGCTCTCTATGCTGCAACACCTATGAAACTTCATTCCAAAAGAACCGCAAAATATACAACGACTGCAACCTAAATGGCACAAATTAGACAATTAAACCAATAAGAAATGGGTTCAGCAAAAGGATACTTTTAGCAATAGCTGAATACGCAGGTAATAGAAAAGCATGGAGATTGGACTGGGAAAACAAGCAATAATGTATGCCTTAAAACAAGACTGATCCAAAATGGAAACGACAATGATGATCCAAGATGTGCAGACATCATGTTTAGCAGTTTGGAAAATGCAACTAAAATCTCCTCAATGAGAAAGTTCAAAGCGAGTGGGTAAAAACAACTTTTAGAAAGGCTGCTTCAAGAAT
The DNA here is from genome assembly GCA_032173675.1 of Gastrolobium villosum. Classification (NCBI taxonomy): domain Eukaryota; kingdom Viridiplantae; phylum Streptophyta; class Magnoliopsida; order Fabales; family Fabaceae; genus Gastrolobium; species Gastrolobium villosum. The sequence continues at coordinate 2,033 of JAVKPL010013916.1, forward strand.
GTAACAAAAGCCTAACCCTCCCTCAACCCCATTCCAAAAATCACCATTTGCACTATTGTCAAATGAAAATGTAAAATCTATCTCATCCAAGATTAAGTCATCATGCAGGTATAAACTAATACTCACAATAAGTTATTCTCTTTTAAGCTCTATTTATGATTCTCTTGCAGATTATAGAACAATATAAGTCAGTTTACTTCTATTTAAAGTGGCAAAATGACTCTACATCAGAGCAGGAAGCAAAGGTGTCTAGGACAGAGGGGCTGTACCTTTAACACTATAGGAAAGGTTACATGGTACCTGTTATCTGTCTCATGATGTCATAGATATGCAAGAATGGTTTCAATACCTTACAAGAACTACTACCAAATGATTTTCTTTTGTACACTTAAGAATTTACATTAAGTTCACAAATCATTTTGCCATTGCTTTGGAGGAAAACAACAAAGAAGCATAAACTCTTAGTTAAGAATATCTCCAAGATTTCTTATTAAAAGAAATTATTTGTCCAACATCGTAAACTGGTAATGTTTTTAAAAACATAATGTGATGTTCTTAAGTCATACAAGAGACAATTATGAGCTGTTTAGGATGCTTAATCTAAGAGTTCACGAGTCAAAATTTACATTTCCAGAACATTAAATATGAGGAAAAACCATGAATGAAGACTGCAAAAATGAAAGAATGAAAACTAAAACAATAGCAATAAAAGACACTAATGAACTTACACCAATGAAAAAATGCAACCACATCGGTCCTTTTACCGATCTCCAGACAACCGGCATAACTGCATCACATAACAAAGAATTGCTTCTGAATAGACTACAGAAATTCCATATGTGAAAACATATAGGCTTCATGAACATGAGGTTAAGTGCCAGAGGTGGATTGGAATATTAAGTGTAATAATGTAAGAAAATAAGCAAACCTACAAGTTTACAGAGTGCATGTTTAAAATCAATATATAGTTTTTTTACATTAAAAATTAAAGCTTTCAGTTTAAAAGATAAAATATTTCTGCAATTAAAATTTACAAAGCAACCAAACTTATACATTTTCATTCATCCTGTTCACAACCCCCATATATGCCCCAACTAAATGATGAACGCAATTCATCTTAACAGTAATGCAGACAGATAAGGATGAGCAAAGCATTATACATGCAAGGTGTTCCTATTTCCAAATAACAGGATACAACTGATCATTATGAATTACCCCTTTAGAGTATCATAGCAAGCAAAAATATATGCACACAAAAATTAAAAAAGAAATCAACATTAAGGAACAACAATACAAACCATAGTTGAATCCATAAAATGCACTTGCTATGCCACCAACGGCAGAACCAATCTGCACGGTATTCAAAACCCCACGAACAAAGATGTAAAATTTTGCACACCCATATATATAAACAAAATAAATTTATGGAAGATTACAAGATTGGATCCTGAATTGAACTTTTTTTTTTGGAAATAAAACATCGAAATGGGGCAAATTATTTCAATAATAAAATGAAGAGGGTGGAAAGAAATTACCATAGAAAAGCTATCCCTGATGAGAGGTGAAACGGTCCAATGACTGGTTTCCTGGAGAAAATGGTGAATGTTAAAAAACAAAAGCAGAAGAAGTCTGAAAAGAAAGAAAGAAAGAAAGGGAGAAAAGTAAAAGTTAAGAAAAGACCATGTCCTTGGAAAGGGGTCCTGCACAGTGATGGCATCGAATGTTTTTCCGACTACTGCTATCATCGTTACTGAGTTTCGACCCTTCCATCTCTCCGTGCTGAAAACCACTAGGGATCCAATTAACGACACAGATTTCTCATTCTAGAAAGGGATCCAATGATGTTAAAACCTTTTTTTTTTTAATATTATCTGATTAATAAATCTTAATAGTTGACTACATAAAGTTATATTATTTGCCGTAAAATGTTACTAAATGAGTACTATAATTATGCACCAGCTAAATGTTACTAAATCGTTATTTATGCATCTGACAAATCTATAATCTATATTAAAAAATTATAAATATACTCAAATACTTGTAAAAAATAATATCAATTTTAAATATTTTAATATGAAAAATCATATATCACGTATTATTATTCAACAAAGAATCAAATAAATCTATAATACTTGTGATATTGGTGCTTATGTTCTCTGCACGATATCTCTATCTATAAATTAAATCAAAGTTCATTCCATAGTGCCTAACTAATATAATAATGTTATAGGTATATGTCTATGTAAGTCACTAAGTAATAAATCACTTAAATATTTCAAAAGAAAACAAATTATTTATGAATTAAAAAAATGATATCATTTATGATTTTTCTTTTTGAAATCGACTGAGTTACACCGATTCACACCAGTTCCAATATTTTGCTAATCCGTTATTTCCCTCGAATTGGTTATATGACCAATTTATTAGTTTTCGGGTCGACTCGGCCGGACCGGGTCATTGCACCAGTTACATGTACTCCCAATTTATCTTAGTTGGAATGGGTTTTCTATGTTTTGAGTGGATTGCCAAAAATGAGCAAAGTTTGTGTGCTCCCGGCCCATAAATGATTTGGTGGGATTGTGATGAGAGAAAGGAAGAAAGAATTGAGGAGAGAGGAGAGGAAAAAAAAATTAAGTCAGATGTCAATATTTTAGTGGAAAGATCATGGTGGTCCTGTACCCTATGTAGCACCGATACTGACACAGGACACGTGACACTCCGACACGACACTCCGATACATTAATTCTAAAAAATATTAGATTTCGACACGTTAGGACACGTTTTGATATTAAATAATATTTTAATTTATGTAGTGTATATTATATTTAATATTCAACAATTTAACAAAAAAATGAATCTAAATTTATAAAATTCATAAATTTTGCAAAGAAACATAAGATATCTTAAATATTTATATTAAACTCAATAAAATAGTAATTGTAATCCAACAAATCTAATAGTTGGAACTAAAACTCAACGCGTGACGCAACCTTTAAACCTTTTTTGAATTTCTATAATGCGTGTTGGAGTGTCGAGGAGTGTCGGAGTGTCCAAGAGTGTCGGGAAGTGTCGGACACGACACGCCAGAGTTTTTGAAGTGTCGATGCTTCATAGCCTGTACCACATTAAAAATTCTTGCCAAAAATGTTGAGTCTTCACATATTTCTGAATAATAATTACATTAATAAATTATAGAAAATAATATTTATTCCTTAAAAGAATGTTCATTTTAGTTAAATTTAAATTAAAAAAACACTTGCTTTCTTCCCGTGATTTTCATTTTATTAAAAAATATTATTTTTATTATTTTTAGTTAGAGGAGATAGATGGTGTTATATAAAGTGATATGGGGGTGGGGTTTTCTTTATGCATGTATTCAGAATATTTGGAACGAGATTTTGGGAAAGGATCTCTTTGGCCTAAGTACATTTATTGGCTTGAGAGCGAGTGAGGTCTTTTAGTGTTAATTTTTTGCGTTTTATCTTGAATTAGTGTTTGTAAACTCTTGATTTAGTAAATACTTAGTTATAATTTCCTGGGTTTCATCAATTTGGTATCAAAGCACTATAATCCTGGCAGTGCTCTTTGATACACAGATCTAGAAAAAAATGAAATACAGATTTACAGTTGTTCCAAAATTCTTTGGAAAAGGAAGAGATCACGAAGCTTGGGGATGACTGATCAACTTGGAACAATATTTCCAAATCGAAGGAATCAATGAAGATAAAAAATATAAGGAGGTTGTGAGAGGGCTCAGAGGCAGTGCGTTCAATTGGTATCAAGGTTGAAAATGGTTCAATCTTACCGCAAGCTGAAGGAAGTTTGAGAAGACGTTCATGGAGAAATATTTACCTGAAATTATATTGGTAGGTAGCGTAGAAATAGGAGACAAAAACAGAGGAAGAGGAAGGAGGAAACGAAGACGAGTTCCGCGAAGAAGAAGATGAAGAGATTAGCAACTGTTAATTATGTGCTTTTTGGACTGCAACGTATTTTTTTCTTTTAGTGTTTCAATTATAATTGTAGTCAGTAAGTGGTTCCTACTTTTTAGGATCAGTTAGGCTGTTATCCAATATTGCTAGAATATTGAAACAGAAATAACAAATAAATTTTCTGTTTCATTTTGAATATTAAATATGTAACTGTTGCTGATGAATAAAAATTAATTTCCTTCTTCAATTATTTTTCAACGTATCCTCCTCTGTTTTACTATTTGTTCTGCCATAAAACTAACAAATTGGTATCAAGAGCTTATTTCTTACGGGACCTGTGAAATGGAAGCTGAAGCAAGTTTCTCACAAGTTGCTCCTCCTGTCTTTGATGGAGAAAACTATGATCTTTGGGCAGTAAGAATGGAGTCTTACCTGGAGGCTTTAGATCTTTGGGAAGATGTGGAAGAGGATTATGAAGTTCCTCCACTGCCGCACAATCCTACCATGACCCAGATAAAAAGTCATTGGAGTTAAATGGATTTTCAGGACAAAGCTTAATGCAGATTGCTCCGTCAACAAATACAAGGCCAGACTTGTAGTTAAAGGGTATGCACAAATTTTTTGTGTTGATTATTCTGACACTTTTGCTCCCATTTCCAGATTAGATACAATCAGATTGGTGTTGTTGGTTTCTGCTCAAAAGGGCTGGAAAGTATTCCAATTATATGTCAAGTCAGCCTTTCTAAATGGAGTCTTACAAGAAGAAATATTGTGGAGCAGCCAGAGGGATTTGTAAAGGAAGGTGAAGAAAATAAAGTCTATATACTCAAAAAGGCTCTCTATGGCCTAAAACAAGCACCAAGGGCTTGGTACAGCAGGATAAATGATCACCTATTGAGCATAGGCTTTGAAAAAAGCTTATCTGAGTCCACTCTTTATGTGTAACATAAGGGAAATAGTCTTCTCATAGTTTCCCTCTATGTTGATGATCTATTAGTGACTGGAGATGATATAAGGTTGGTTGAGGAGTTCAAACAAGATATGATGCAAGTTTTTGAAATGACAGATCTTGGTCTTATGACTTATTTTATAGGAATTGAGATCAAACAAAGTGAGAATAATGTGTTCATCTGCCAACAAAAATATGCAAAGGAAATATTGAAGAAATTTCTAATGGAGGAGAGCAAAGCAGTTAGCACTCTAATGAATCAAAAGGAGAAGCTGAGCAAGGAAGATGATGCTGAAAAAGTTGATGAAGGATATTATAGGAGCTTGATTGGTTGTTTAATGTATCTCACTGCAACAAGGTCAGACATTCTATTTGCTGTAAGTCTCCTATCTCGATTTATGCATTGTGCTAGTGAAATGCATTTAAGAGCAGCAAAAAGAGTACTGAGATACATTAAAGGCACAGTTGATTACGGTGTCAAATTTGAAAAATGTCAAGAATTCAAGTTGTGTGGATTTTCTGATAGTGACCGGGCTGGATCCATTGATGACATGAAGAGTACTTCAGGATATTGTTTCAGTCTAGGTTCAGGAATTTTCTCATGGTGCACAAAGAAGCATGAAATTGTAGCACAATCCACTGCAGAAGCTGAATTCATAGCAGCAACTGCTGCTGTAAATCAAGTTTTGTGGTTAAAAAAGGTTCTATGTGATTTATGTATGCAGTAGAATTATAACTCAGAAATTTTCATTGACAACCAAGCAGCAATTGCAATTTCAAAGAACTCAGTGTGTCATGGGAAGACTAAACATTTTAACATCAAGCTCTACTTGTTAAGAGAGAAGCAGCAAAATGGAGAAATGACTTTAGTCTATTGCAAGTCAGAAGATCAACTAGCAGATTTGTTTACAAAGCCACTTCCTCTTAGCAAGTTTGAGTTATTAAGGCAGAAGATTGGAGTTTGCAGATCCTAAAGCAAGGAGGAGTGTTAATTATGTGCTTTTTGGACTGCAAAGTGTTTTTTTTTTCTTTTAGTGTTTCAATTATAATTGTAGTCAGTAAGTGGTTCCTACATTTTAGGATCAGTTAGGCTGTTATCCAATATTGCTAGAATCTTGGTAACAAATAAATTTTCTGTTTCATTTTGAATATTAAATATGTAACTGTTGTTGATGAATAAAAATTAATCCCCTTCTTCAATTATTTTTCAAGGTATCCTCCTCTGTTTTACTGTTTGTTCTGCCATAATACTAACAGCAACAAAGAAGGAGATGCATCGGTTCCAGAAAGGGAAGATGAAACAGAGGTTGAGGAAGAAGAAGAAGACAATAAAGATGGAGAAAAAGGGGGTTCAGTCTCGATCAAGCAGATGCTGCCTCCACGCAGGTGGAGAAAGAACGTGAAGTGCTGCTGGGTCATATGGGAGCTATATGGTGGGTCATGGGAAAAACGGGGCAGGAACCAGTAATGGATTTATGGGTGGAGCAGCTTTAGGAAACAAAGATGAAAGTGATGGGCTGCCACTTAATCTAACAAACATGCAAGTTGGGCCCAATATAATAACCCAAAGTGCCAATACTCAAACCAACCCAAATCTTCATTTTGTGGCTATGGGAAGATGAACACACTCTAATTGTGGAATTTGGGATCAACATAACATGACGGGGCAGACAACCAAAGGTGGAGCCACAGCGACCAACGACAAGGCAGAAGGGTGGTATGGGTCACAATTAGAGTGTGACGAGGCAGAAGGCTCACAAATATATGGGCTTCTCTCAATTCTTTGAAAAAAGGAGTGGCTGAGTCACAGTTACCACTGGAAGCCACAAAGAAATTTTGGAAGAAGTGGTAAAGGTTGAAGAAGGAGAAATAGAAGAAGAAAAAGAAGAAAAAAAAAAGGTGTACCTGTTGCGGTGTGCAAAAAGACGCTAAGATGAAGGAGAAAGTGAAAGTAAGGACAAAAATGGTATTCCAGAAGTGGGGACAATTTTTTGACCTAATGGACCAAGCCCAACAGACATGTGTGTCACCAGTAAAAGTTATGGGTTTTTTTTCTAATCAGTTCAAATTATTTCAACAATTATATAAGACAAAAGCCCAAGGTCTATAGTGACTAAATGTAATGAAAATATGCTGAAAATCGTAACCATTAAAAATAGAGTAACATGCTTTAGGCAATGGGATCCGTTGGAAGCTTCTCTCACATTATTTGTCCTCTCTCTTCACCTCAAGGATAATGTGAGATTTGGAGGGGGAGTATTGTTGGGCTATGACAAGTGAGCCCAAGTCCAGCAATGCAAAATAGTCCATAGTAGTTAGTTAGAGAAAATAGATGTTGTTATATAAAGTGATTCGGGGGTGAGATTTTCTTTATGCATGTATTCAGAATATTTGGAGTGGAGCTTTGGGAAAGGATCTCTTTGTCCTAGATATATTGGCTTGAGAATGAGTGAGGTCTTTTGGTGTTAATTTTCTGCATTTATCTTGAATTGGTGTTTGTAATCTCTTGATTTAGTAAATACTTAATAATAATTTTATGGGTTCCATCATTCTCTCACTTAAAAAAAAAATACAATTCTACGAGGACAAATGCCAAAGTACCAAACCCATAAATTATATTAAGGCAGGTTGTGTAAAAATAAAAAATCTTACCTCAAATATCTTCAAAAATCAAATCATTAAATATAAATAAGATCCACGGTCAAAATTAAGAAACTAACTGACATATTATATTATGAATTTATGAATATATTTATTTAAATAGCATATACATGGACCATTTCAATTTTCTCTTTGAGATCTGCAAAATATTTTGTAAACCATCTTAAATATCTTCATGTTTATTTACCCATGAATTGGTCTAGGACTGCCACTGGTTGGCACTAAAAATTATCATTTCATGTAGAATCAGATTCCACCCTTAAGACACAACAATTAGTGTTTATTAAATTAGTTATCAAATCAGATTTAACATATTCATATATTATCATGACAGATAGTAACGTTCAATGGATAAAAATAAGAATTCGATGATCAAACAAATATAATTTGCTTGTAAAGGTGATCATCAGAATTGAAGAGTTAGATATTCCCATTAGAAAATAAAGTGTGAAGAGAAAAAAAAGTGGAAAAGGCACTAGCATCATATAAGTGGGGACAACTAAACCCCAATCAGTTAGGAGAACAATAAAAATGTCAACCAGCCTGAGCCAGGTAACTTCCCAGGTGGAATAAGAGTTGAAGGGAACCCCAAATCTTATTAAAACATAAACAACATCTAAACATAGCAATTCCAATAATCGATGTAGCTATACTATTTAGTACTTGATAGTGATAATGAATGCTGAAAAAGCATTTGATTACAATAAGTAAAATGATAGGTGACGAAAGCAGAGAGTTTCGGTTCGACCCTTACGTATTATTTTTAGGAGGAACTTAAATATCTTCATCCTAACTCGTCTCGCACTTTGAATTAATTTTGTAGACATCTCAAAAAATCGAAGCTTAAGGAAATATGGGAGAGTCAACTCATCTCAAATAGACAATTAGGATCGGAAAACTAAAAAAAAAGAAAAAGAAAGATTGGTGAGGAAGTGAGAATCCATTTTTTGTGGCTTTAAGAGAAGAATACCTAAATTCTTTACTTGAGAATATGATGTATGAGCTTTAATCTCCGAGTTAAGATTCACGTATTCTCATTCCAAAGAATCGTTTAAACTTTCCTTTTCCCTACTTTATTTTTCTTTATCCTTTTCCCCGTGAGGAATAGCATTCTGTGGTCATTTCTCGCTTTTCATTTCAACCATTGTCATCATGTGTGCTCAACCAAATCAAAACTCAATAAATGGTTTTGCTCATGATTGACCACTAAGTCTACCAGTTGATTCTCATTGCAATGTGCTTCTCATTTCAAAGTTTCTTCTTGCACTCACAAATGAATCTATCTTATGTTAATGCAGCATGTAATTGTAAAAACATAAAAAATAATGGGTTATTTTTCACGCAGTTAATGCAAATAAGTTTTCTGCATTGAACCCAAAACGACATTATTTTGGGAAGGTGTTTTTGTAATTTTAATTTATTTCAAGGTTTCAATAGTCTTTATAATTATAATTTTTAATATTTCAACATCAAAACGATGTCGTTTTGGGAATAAATGCAGATAATTTTATAAAAAAAAATGAAAGAATAAAAATTTATGTCTCGTGTCGCACGTGGGACATCCATCATATTGGAGGGTAAAGCCAATTGGATACTCCTAGAAAGAGATAAGTAATCCTCTGTTATTTACAAAGACAAACCTTTTAAAGATGCGAAAGACTTGAAAGTAATAAGGGCAGTTTCGCAACATCAAGTAAAGATGATATAATAAAAGCAAGAGCATGATATAATAAAAGCAACCAAAAAAAAAACTAATTCGACATTTGGTTTTGGTTTTGGTTTTTAAGGCTTTATAACTTTCTGTGATTGTCTAAAATACAGAATCAAAGCAGGGTTTGAGCTAAAAAGAAATGACTTGAAAGTTATAGCAACATGTTTTTCCATGTATGGTTAATTCTGATTACATAAAAAAACATTCGGTCGTCATTGACACCACCTGACAGAACCTCTAATTGCATAGTCAACAATGATATAAAATTAAAAAGGCAATGCAAAACTAGGACTTACCAATTGGTAGATAGAAGCTATACGAAATGATGAACATAAAGGTAAGTCTTCTTTATTCTATTCCATTAATATCCTCGTTTTTGTTCTTATGTTCTTTTTTAATGTCACTTGGGGGGGAAATATTAAAGACCTCCTATATTTTAGTGATGGAATACATTCTATACAGTGAAAAAAGCTAGACCTCTTAAGTTACATTAAGAGTTGTAAGCGTGTCTTTATTTGTTTAATTGATTTTTTCTGATGAATTTCAAAATATTGAAGGACTTCTAGTAGTGCCCAAGATAACAACTTCAAAATCAATGCTCTTGACGAGTGGTTATATGAAGTCCATCTAAGGAGCAAATTCGATATCAAATGGAAAAGCACCAGATCAATCCTCTTGCTCAAATTATTCCAATCCATATGCAAGAAAACTAGTTACTAGCTAGGAACTCAGCTTTAACTTTGTCCAAAGTCTCTCACAGATTCTCCTGGCTGCATTAAATATTCTCAAAAATATATGCCAAATGATGGTAGCTCAGCTGAGCAAGTGGGGTGAGAGTATGTATTCAATCCTTTCCAGTACCGTCTTTGGGAGGGGTTTAAAGTCTTAAACCGGGACCCACCCTTAATCAAACTAATCGCGAAGCGATGAACCAATTGAAATATCTACAAAAAAGAAAATAAAAATATTCTCAAAAATCAGAATCAAGAACAAGAACAAGGAGAAGTGATGTGAAGATACTATTCAAGGAATCCTTGATCTTCTTAGTTTTATGGTTTCTACAAGTTGTCTATTTTATGTTACTGATCTCTAGCACCTGATGAATGGATATCAACACATCATATGCGGTTTATAAATAGCTCTCTACTTCTATCTATGTCTAATGGCAAGTTATTGATGTTTTATGAGTTACATATACTCTACTTTATTCTGCATTAGCTGTTAATCATTTAAATGTTATTCGTAGAATTTTAATCATCCTGTACTACACCACTTACTCTAGCAATACAATGTATCAACATCTCTCCAATTGAATAGTGCAGATTTGCATGCAATTGACATATGCATTACCTGTGGAAGAATGACTTTAATTAAAACTGAATCAGATTCTAATACATTTCTTAATTGCTTTCACAGTGGTTTAGCATGGTATATGCCATTTAGTGAAAGTCCTCCACGGATAAGAACAAGTGTACAAAAAATTAAAAGGCTGGTTAGATAAGAAATGACAATTTAATAATTCATACACAAGAATCCGCTACATTAACCATGGTACAAGTCAAGGATAAGGGAAGGTGTCCTATGCTGTAGTACTATATTTAACCGAATGCAAGTATAAAAGCAAGTACAACTCTGGCTTTCCCTTTTTATTAGGTCCTTCCTCCTTATGATTCCAGAGGATGTGGCCTGCGTTTTAGTGTAACAAAAAGAATGAAAAGTTAAGAGTCCACCTTCCTTCTATTTTAAAAGTTGTGGGCTGAATAAGTGCCAAACTTAATGAAGGAGACAAATCAGAATGTATTCTTATTCTATTCCTTACCTCCAAACAGTCCCATGAGAAGCATCTTCCCATAATTTTTTTTTAAACCTTCTATTGCATGTCATGGTGCTCAAGTCAATGGAATCCTTCTTCTAAGTTCTCCATATACAACCAATTAAATGCCTGGCCGCTTCAAGAATCAACGACTATCCCCACATACTAACACGAGACTTTTTAGTGTGCTTTTTCCTCACTCACACACTTCCTGGGAAAACAAGTGGTATCAGAGCAGGGCCTCCCATCCAGTACGGTGTGGTTCGAGGACGAACCAGGCGGAAGCTGGTGGGCATGTAACATCCCGAGCGCTGACGAGGGCGGGGAGTGATCGCCGGTGCGAAAGGGCATGGACAAGGAGCGGCTCCTGGCAGGCTTCTAGGGACGAGATACATGAATGAATCGAATCAACACCCGAAAGAGAGGGATTCCAGAGACTGTGCTGGTATGGGACAATACAGTTGGGAATGACTTATAAGAATTAATTGGTACTACCTATACTAACAAGATGTATCTGAAAAGTGTGCTTGACTTGGAGCAATTCAGGGATGGGTGACCTCCTGGGAAGTTTTCCCGGAAAGTGTGCGAGTGAGGACAAAGCATATTGAAAAGTCTCGTGTTAGTGTGTGGGGACAGTCGTCGATCCTTGCAAGTTGCCAGGCGTTACACTTCATGTCTTTGTCTGCAAACTTTACCATAGATATCATTCAGCCAAAACCCATTTATCATGCTGCTAAAGAACTATGTACATTAAGGACTTGTAAAATGACACCAAGATCAAGGTGTAGAACAAAAAGATTTAGACTTAACTTATGAGAATCTTCCTCTAGAACAAAGATAAAGGATGAGCTTTGGCTATTCCAAGACAAGAGGGATATCAGATTCCCCATAACCAAGTCAGAAAAAAAAACACTCTTTCAAATTTGGGAATATGATTCTCACTTTTGCCTGGCAAACAAATAAGAATGCATATTGGGTTCAAATTTAAAGGATCAATTTTGGAACCCAATGCAGTTAGGAAAGAAAACTGAGAATGGAAAGTGGAAGTAGAAAACTGGGCCCACGAGTGAACAGATGTAGGAAGGAATAATATCTATTCTTCATGTCACCTCACACAAGGATTAAGTTGGTTTTCTATTGGTTTTATCAATGATTCCATTGGATTACAAGCTCCCCTCCAGTTCTCAGATATAAATACCAACTTCAGCTTGCTTTCCGCTAAAGTGAAGTGTGTAGAGGAGAAACAAGACAAGCGTAACAAGTATTCATAAGTTCTCTTATTTGTTAGCATCAGGGTCTGTAATAATTCTTGAAAATAGAGCATTATCTAGTTTCACCTTTCATCAGGTAAATACACAACTAGTCTTTAGCATTGGGGAATAAGTTGTTCGTTTTTATATGTCAAGGTGTTTGTTTATACGTGAATATTGTAGGTGGGATGTATCATCATCACCAACATCAAGGAAAAAACATCCATTCTTCTTCTAGAATTCCAATCCCCTCTGAGAAGCATATGTTCCTTCAAACAGAAAATTCTGCTGATTCTGGACTTGTGCTTTCAACTGATGCAAAGCCTAGATTAAAATGGACAACAGATCTTCATTCCAGGTTTATAGAAGTGGTCAATCAGCTAGGTGGAGCTGATAGTGAGTATACACATCGTCTTGTGGATCATCACAATCTTGAGGAACATAGAATTTAAATTCACTAATGCAAAGTACAATCTTTCTATTATTGCAGAGGCAACTCCAAAAACGGTAATGAAACTCATGGGGATTCCAGGGCTTACCTTATATCATCTAAAGAGCCATCTTCAGGTAAAAATCATTACTGATTTGTATTACAACCCTTTAATTATAAGATTCCATTCATTTTATAACTATCATTTTTTCACCTTAACTTGTATGATGCAATTACCGATCCTTCTCTTTTCGTCACCAGAAATACAGATTGAGCAAGAATCTGCATGCACAAAGCAACAACATGACACACAAAATCAGTAAGAGAACAATCTTTCTCATTTCTTCCTATCCACTTATGAACCAATAAGTTGTTTTTGAAGAGAAAACTTATCTTACTAGCAACAAATTCAGGTGCAACATCTGGAGAGAGATTTTCCGAAACCAATGGAACTCACATGAACAAATTAAGCCTTGGACCATAGGCTAACAAGTAAGAAAAAAAAAGGACTTTTTTAACATGCTTCATGTAATCTTATTTGATATGATCTTTTTATTGCTTAAAGATTTTATTTAAAGACCCACTTCGTGAGTGTCTGCACTGGGTCGGCCCTTATACTAACATTCAATTCCCTTGTGCCAGAGATTTACATATAAGTGAGGCACTACAAATGCAGATTGAGGTGCAAAGAAGGCTCAATGAACAACTTGAGGTGAGTCTTAGCAACTTGCTATGCATGCAATTTTTGGCTTTTTGACTCCAAGTTTCTTTCTTAAATTCTAAACAAAATCATTGTGAACACTTATAGGTACAGAGACACTTGCAGCTTCGGATAGAGGCTCAAGGAAAATACTTGCAGTCTGTGTTGGAGAAAGCTCAAGAGACTTAAAGTTCAACTCTCAAAACTTGTGTCCAAAGTATTCTCTCAGTGTCTGAATTCAGCATTTTCAGAACTGAAGGAATTACAAGGATTTTGTCCTCAGCAAACACAAACAAACCAGCCAAATGACTGCTCAGTGGACAGTTGTCTCACATCATGTCACAGATCAACAAAGGAACAAGGGATTCAAAATATGGGCTTAAGACACTATAATGGAAATGCATTCATGGAACGAAAAGAAGCAACTATAGAAGCTCCCAACCCTCAGAACTTTGAACTCAAATGGTGTGATGAAGTGAAAAAGAACACCTTTCTTACCCCATTGGGCAAGAATGAAGAAAGAAGAAGCTATGCTGTAGAAAACAGTCCCAGCAACTTATCTATGACCATTGGACTTGAAAGAGAAACAGAGAATGACAACAATATGTATCTTGATAGAAACACAATGAAACCAATGGATGAAAAATATTATAGGTTGTGTTCTTACTTTGCAGCATCAAGATTGGACTTAAACACCCAAGGAGATAATGAAACTACAACAAGTTGTAAACAACTGGACTTGAATAGATTCAGTTGGAACCTGAGAAGCTTAACATTTGATTTAGCAAAATTTGATTTACCATAAGTGGAGGATTGTAGGAAGTAGGAATAGTGTGTTATTATTTATTATTACTACATGATCAATTGCTCTTTCTTTCAACCAACAAGCGCCATGGTTCCATCGAACTTACCTTGATCCTTAGAACTTACCTTGCCTTGTTCTGATCTCCTTTCTTGGTCTGGTCAATAAAATAATTTATAAGCATGCATGCTAATTATATTTGTAATATGATTTTTCTTTTGGTATATTTGTAATATGAGTTAGTTAAGACTTGAGTACAAAATGCTTCTTAATTATTATTATTTTTTTGGTACAGCTTCTTATTGTTATTCAAATGAATTTTATACATCATAATATCATATTATGCTGAGTTTTTTAACCTTCATGTTTTAATTAATTTTAATGAAAGTTTAAAATAGTTTCAATCTAGTGTTCTAAAGTTTATATAAAAAGTATTAAATCAGATTACCAAAAAAAAGTATTAAATCATATAGGAATAATGATATACTGCGTCAAATAAACAATAACTATCGATAAAATTTAAAATGATTATTTTGAAATCAATTGTTCATTTCAAAAATAAAATAATTATTCGCAAAATAAAACCAAACTTAAGAAACTTAGGGCTCCTTTGAATTCTGTTTTTAAAAATAGTTTTTAAATTTTCAGAATAAAAAAATAAATAAAAAATCCATTTGATAATGCTTGTTATGTAAAAATAGGTCTAGAAATTAAAATCTTTGTTTTAAAACTCGCACCGGTCATCGACTCGGTTAAAGTACTGTGTCACTAGGTTTGTGGTTTAATCGGGTTTCAAAATAATACATAATAAACATTAAGTTATGAACATTATGTCCAATAAATAAAAATAATATAGTGGGAAGTCTTTTGATCCTCAAACAAGGGGATTCAAATTTCAAAAAATATATATTTTACACAATTTAACATAAAACTAGTTTTGGTTCATTTCAAACCGGTCATCCGATTTTAGTGCATAAATAATTTGACGCCATGGGGTTGCCAAAACTCGAATAGATTCGAGCGGTCCGAGCTGGGTTTTAAAGCACTGATTATTATTTTCTAATTTTTAGAATCAAATTTAGAAAATATATTTTAGTTAATTTTATTTTGTGTTTTATAACATGCATTTTATTGAATATTCTACAAAATAAACATGCATCCCTTACCCTCTCAATCCGCGAGAGGGATTAGTCCCATCCTATGTGGGGTGGGAAACCTATATAAAAAAAAAAACATGTCCTTATATTTTTTTTGTATTTCGTAATTTTTTGTAACCCTTTTCACCTTATATAAAACTAGCTCGTTAAAAAACTTCAGCCCGTTAAGCATTGACCAACTATTCAGGAAACTAAAAAATTATACGAGTCCACACTCCAAGTCTCCCAAGTATTTTGACCTAAACAAAACTCAAAATAATAATAAATTAAAAAGAAAAGAGGCTAATGGCTGCCCAAGCTACAAAGCCCGTTTCAATTCTTTGAAAACCAGGCCCGGCCCATCTAATATCTGTCATCATGCTATATAGTCCTTGCTCCAGCCGCACCAAACCCTAGCTAGGGTTTCGCGGTACTTACTCTGCTCAGAACATTTTGCTATTGGATTTTCATACTTTCTCTTCTTCACCACCGCTGATGCCAATTTTTCTTTCTTCCTCTGTTCAATTTTGTTCACAGGTGTGAGATCTGTAGCCGGTTAACCGTTGATTTGAAAAGGCCAAGTTTCAAAGATGAGGTACTTCTACTCCCGTCTTCTACTTGTTACTGTTTCAACGTTTATTAGCTTGTTTATGCGTTTGTTATGTATGCATGCCATTGATAACTGAGGTGTAATTTGTACGGTTTTTCTTATGTTAATGGAAATTATTCAGTGAAATGGTGCACTTGGAAACCAAGTGTTTCTGATCTGTTTTGGCTGTTGATTCTGCAGTAAGCTTCAGAGTGATGCTCTAAGAGAAGCTATCTCCGGAATCATGGCTGATTCCAAGGAGAAGAATCGTAAATTTGTTGAGACCATTGAACTCCAAATTGGGCTGAAAAACTATGACCCACAGAAGGACAAGCGTTTTAGTGGCTCTGTAAAGTTGCCCCATATCCCTCGCCCCAAGATGAAAATTTGCATGCTTGGTGATGCCCAACATGTTGAAGAGGTACCTATTATCTCTATCTGTAGTAATCATTGAACTTTTCTGTTGGATCTTCAATTATTTGCTATATTTTGTGCTGTAGTGTACCCCAGGGTTCAAACCCGGTCTTCACTTTTGTCTTTTTTTTTATTACTTTATAATAGATGAAAACCTTGGGTGTATGCTTATTTCAACTCTTAACATGATCTATTGTTCTATTGACCTTCTCCTTTTGTTTCCTTCCATATTAGTTGTGTGCTATTTGAGTTTTTTTAATTACTGAAAGTTATTGATGACTTCTTTTCTTCAAATGACACAATGCTTCTGTAATTTAGTAACTTCAATTCAAAGAGTAATGTCATTCCTAGAGGTTAGATGATGGTTTTTTATGTTGAGTGCGTTGGACTTTTCTTAAATAATTTTCATTCCATTGTTTGCCAAGTTTGTTATTTTAATGTCTATTACTCTAATCTACAGGCAGAAAAGATAGGATTGGACTACATGGATGTTGAAGCTTTGAAGAAGCTCAACAAGAACAAGAAGCTAGTAAAAAAGCTAGCTAAGAAATACCATGCCTTTTTAGCTTCTGAAGCAGTCATTAAGCAGATTCCTCGTCTTCTGGGTCCTGGTCTCAACAAGGCAGGCATGTCTTCTATTCTTTTGGTTTAGGATTTAGAATTTTTTGGGCATTTTGAAAGTTCTTGGTGATTTGCTTCTGTTTCGTTTGTTCTACATTAGGTGTTGTAGTCTTTTTATTAATATTTGGCCACTTTTGTGCTATTTATCTTTGTTTTTAAGTTTTAATTGCAGAAAAATCTTTTAAATGACTTCGTATATTCTGGTTCATGCTTCTTTCACCCTCTTCTCTTTCATGTAGAGAATTGCTTTGTTTGATTGAAAGAAATGTTATATTGTGTTTCTTTCAAATTAAAATTATAGTTTTAGTGAGTCTGATATTTTGCATGACATGGCAGGGAAGTTCCCTACACTTGTTACTCACCAAGAATCTCTCGAGTCAAAGGTTAATGAGACTAAAGCCATGGTCAAATTTCAGCTTAAGAAGGTGCTCTGCATGGGAGTAGCTGTGGGCAATGTTAGTATGGAGGAAAAGCAAATCTTCCAAAATGTGCAGCTGAGTGTTAACTTCCTTGTATCCTTGTTAAAGAAGAATTGGCAGAACGTGAGTAGTCCACTCTCGTTGAGTAAAATCATTGCTGCATTACCTTTTTAGCTGTGCTTTTCGCAAAATTGTTTGTTCTTGGATCTGTTTACCCCTTGTCATGTGTGAATATTTATCCTTGTAATTAAGAAATTAGCTAGTATAAGAATAGTCTGCTTTCTACAATGATCACGTCTAATATGCTCTCAATTTCCGTCCCTAGTATGGCTGTTACATCTCTGTACAAAATGTTACCTCAAATCAAGGAAGATCGGGTTTGGCATATGTTTTAGTTTGCATCTGTGTTGAATTTGTTGCCTGGGACAACTTCAGGAATATGTTGCAGTAACGTATTTGCAATTTTTTACTCTATTTTTAGTTACTTAATCCTTCAATTGTGTTGCGTGTTTTATTGTTCTTTTGTTTCTTTCTTGTCCTTGCAATATTCTATTTGGTTTATCCTGCCAATATCTAATTATGTAATCTGTTGTTGATTTCAGGTTAGATGCTTGTACCTGAAGAGTACCATGGGGAAATCGTACCGCGTCTTTTAAGAGGCTGTTTTTTGAATTTCTCATTGCACTTAATATATTTTGATTATTTTAATAGCTTGACAGTTGATTTGAGCTTTCTTCAGTTTTGTTGGATGAGTTTTTTGTTGTTAGTATTTCATGTTCTTGACTTAATTGTGCTTAAGTGCTCAGCAACGTTGGATAATGTTAGGGGAGCTAATTCTAAGCTCTTCTCGGGTCATACAATTCGTTTTTACCTGCTCCTTTGATGCATTTATTCTATGACTTGATAACTTATACGGGGAGGTACTGCTGATTGGGGTTTGAAACTGCACAATTAATACCAGGTCAATTAATACTGTGCATTTCGTTATTGTTCGTTTTTACCTACGTTAGCCGTGTTTTGATCTCTTTTTGCGCTTTTCTGTAGATTGGGAATGGTAACTCATAGTTTATTGGGTAGTTTTTGTTTCTCAAACGTAGGTGAAGCGGTTCGAGTCTATTACCGATTTGCAGTTTATTCTTAGAGGGCGGATATTTTGACTATTAAATTTTTTTACTACCAACATATTACTAGTGTAATCATTATTGGATCAAAGAGAGACGATGGTAGTGAAAAATTTTTGCAGTTTATTCTTATATTGGTTTTAATCTTTCTTACACTGCTGAATGACAGTTCACAGGTGGAAAATTGGTGAATAAGTGTCATTTCGGTTTTTATACATCTGAGGTTTAAGTGGGTTTAATTAATTAAAATTTCAACAAATTTTTAAATACAAGATATTTGGAACTATTTTCTAAAACTAGTGTAATACTATTTGAAAAATAGTGTAATACATTTTTAATTAAGGAGATATTACTCTTCTTTCAAATAAGATTATGATCTTTCACTTTCTTTTTCATGTCTTATCTTTTTCTTTTTCTTGTAATGATGGGATTCATTTATTTTCTCTACAACATAAGCCAAGATTGCAAGGAACTCCATCTAAGGCTCTAATTATGGGTTATGCGTAGAAACCTTGTGTAATAGTTTTTTTGGATTAAAAAAAAAAGAACACAACTTATGGGTTATGCGTAGAAACGTTGTGTACTTTGATTGCATTATTACGGCTCGTTGAATTAACCAAATTGTGTTAAGTGTACATTTTTAATTAACCAAATTGTGTTAAGTGTACATTTTTAATCATCTTGTGCATATGCACACTTTTTTTTTTTTTTTTATAAAAACTTAATATGCACTAGTGAGTTTTTAATGAATTTTCAAGCACACGAAGATTGTTCTGCGTATGAGTGTATGACGTATATATGAGAGGTTCAGGTTCCCTTGTAATTTTGTTCCTTATAATTAATGATTAGCAACATTTTTCGAAGAATAAAAGGTCAGTAGGTGCTCGTCAATGATTCGCGAGGAGGATATAGAAAGGTAGAAGCCAACAATGAGAATAACAACGTATCACTTTCATTCTTTTGGTTCTCTACATTTTTCGTGATTTTGTTATCCTTCGCTCCCATTCATAACTGTATCAAAACAAAACAACGGTTTTATTGTCTCAGTAACGGTAAGCCCTGTTAAATCTCTCTAAATTACATTAACGAAGCTAATGGAAACCGTGATACCCCCCCCCCCCCCCCCCCCTCTCTCCTCTCCTCCTCTCCTCTCTCTCTCTCTCTCTCTCTCCACGTCTTATGCTTCTTTTTTATTATCATTTCCTTTATGTGTTTTCTGAATGGTTGGGTTAGGGTAACAATACACAGCTATATGTCGCAAATGCAGTAAAATTAGGATAAGTTTACCTCTTTAAATTTTGGTTTATTTATTCATTCATTTTTCTTAATTACATTTTATTAGCACCTTTGCTTGGCTAGGATTTTCGACTTGTCATGTTAATAGGATATGCACACGAAGAATCATATTGTATTCTATGCTGAGTGCTGACTATATCTCTATTTGTTGTGGCATTGCTATGCTAGACTTAGGATCGTCCTTTGTTTGTGTATGGAAGAGCTTATGTGGTATGCATAATAAGAATATTCACTCTGTTCAATTCCAGGCTTATGTGGTTCATCAATACTTACATAGGCCGTAGCGAGGCTACTTTGTTTGGTGGTTTTAGGATACGAATTTTGAGAGAGCCTCTCCTCAAAAGTTAGGGAGAGCCCAAAGTTCATATAAACTCTATTTTAGTTATTCACATAATCAACGTGGGACTCATATCTCATACTTTGCAATTAGATCGTAAAATTGCAATTGATGTGAAATGAAATGAGAATAATGACAATGGATGTGAGGTTGTGGTATGGTGGTTGGTACTAGAGTATTGGAGAGTTTGGTGAACATCTCCTTCAATTGAATGGATAGTGCCTTAACCGCATCTTATACTTATTCCTGACTATGATACCAAGCTATTACATACATAGAATGGTAACTTTATTGAGGAAGCTTGACTAATTCATCTGATGATTTCTTATTCCATATGATGAGAGTTTAAATAAACAAAGTATAGTTTACAAATAATAACTATACACTATAACAACTAAACATATTGAAGTAAAACAAACTATCCACTATTAGCACTTACCTAGTAACTACCTAGAATCTATCCATTAACTTAAAATAAACCAATAATTTAGAAAATAAAAAATAATAAAACAAAACCGTAACATTTTAATTATAAATTTGGAGCCTCGAATGAAGAGTAGAGCTTATGATATTTCATGATTTTTATCAAGGTAACGAGGAAATTTCTTTGGTCCTTTCATTCAATGAGTGACATTTGTACAAAAGCTTATATTTTATTTTTTCTCTCTCCTCTCTAATAAATAATTTATTTTAACATTAGGAGAGAGAGAGTAATTTGATATAAATAAAATGGTATCACAATATAAGTGAAAATTCAAATTTTTCCTGATCCATATTTCATGATTTTTATCAACGTAATGATCCTATCGGCAATATGATTTGTGGATATCAATGATTGTTAATTGCACGTTCACTCTTAGAATTTTATATTTTTAAATTTAATTAACAATTACAAAGATTATACACGGGGTGAACTTTAATCTTTTTTGGCCAACCTGCTGCTGTAAAGTATTGTTCTTCTTCTCATTTTATCTTCTAGTGTTAACCTTATAGTACTTAATCTGAATTCATTTTTTTTTTTTTTTTTTTTTTTTTTCTGTTGACTCGTTTGTTCATTGAATATGATATATTTTAACTCTTATTTTGCTTTGTACAAGATTCCGTATAGGTTCTTAAAAAGAAATGTTGTAATAGCAATTCATTTTCAGGGTAATCATGTCAACTGTGGAGGTTTCACCCCATTGCATGTTTCAAACTGCAAACCAAAATCGATTCACTATTGCTACCATGGTTAAGTGCCCTTCCTCTCTTGGGTCCATGAAGAGTGTTTCCCGATCTTTTAGCTTGAAATCATCCTCTTCATTCCGAGTGAGTACTGCAATTGGTGCTTACAAGGTTAAGTTGATTGGTCCAGAAGGACAAGAACATGAGTTTGAGGCACCTGATGATAGTTGCATCTTAGATTCAGCAGAGAATGTTGGAGTTGAACTTCCTTATTCATGCCGAGCTGGAGCAATGAGCATGCTCTATCTGTGCTGGGAAGATTGTTTCTGGTTCAGTTAATCAATCTGATGGGTCATTCCTTGACGAAGATCAATTGAAGGAAGGTTTTGTGCTAACCTGCGTCTCCTATCAAACTTCAGACTGTGTTATTCATATTCACAAAGAAGGCGAGCTCTACTGAGAATTGCTGGCCAGAAACTTGAGCAACACATTCATTCAGCCATTGTAAGTTTGTTGCTTATGTGGGATTTTAAGTTGCTTAGGATAATGAATTTTTGTTTGTGCCAAAAAGCTTTGTTATTTAAGATTAAGATCCATATATATGAAGCACCAACGCTTCAAAAATCCCGACGTATTGTGTCAGACGCTTCCCGGCACTCCAACTCCAACATACGTTGTAGAAATCAACTCAAAGGAAGTTTCAAAGGTTGCGTTGTATTTTTAGTTCTAACATTATATTCGTTGGATTACTATTACCATTTTATTTAATTTAATATAAATATTTATGACATCTTATATTTTTTTATAAAATTAATGAGTATTATAAGTTTAGTTTTTTTTGGTTAAATTATTGAACATTAAATATAATATACGCAACATAAATTAAAAATATTATTTAATATCAAAACGTGTTTTAACGTGTTGAAATTTAATATTTTTTAGAATTAACGTGTCGGAGTGTCGTATCATGTGTGTCCCGTGTCATGCTACATAAATTGATATTATCGGTAGTCCATGTCCGCAAGTGCGGACATGAATTCCAGAATTTTTTTTTTTTTGTTAAGTATAGTTGTAAACTATGATATTGGTTAGATTAGGCTTTGCATGAATATATAATGAAGAATGTAATGGAAATGAATGGAATACGGTAAGATGGAATGAGATGACATATATTTTATTGGATATTTTATATTGATAAAAAAAAAGGTGTTGGGAATAATTTTTTATGTTAAGTTGAAGTTTTATTTTCTTATTTATATTTTTTGTTTTTAAATGCATTTAAAATTTTATTTAAATTTTTTTCGGAGGTAATTAAATGTGCGAACATAAATAAATATTTTCTGAATTTGCCAGTGTGAATACCGGTGCTACATAGATTGATATGCACATTCTTTTGGCATTCAAACGTTCAAATGGTCTCTGGAATGACTTGTGTCGTATGTGCCTTCGTTTGTGTATGAATGGTGCTTTCTCAGGTATGGGAAAGCATTCAACTAACACGAACCTTGCACAGCTGCGACGTTGCATGACCTCGTATAACTTGAACAAATTAAGAACATAGCGTATGATGCTTTTCTGTAATAATTTAATCACTACATCAAATCAAGTTAAGAGGGGAAGGATAGGGGATCAAAGAGAGAGGGAAATCATGAATTTGTTGAAATTTCTAACTATTTAAATATGTAAACATCCTTGAATTTTAGTGAATGTAAGTAGCAATTTTTTAGATTCTCTAACCAAGCTCTTAAACTTTTGAAACTAGTAAATGCTAACATATTTTAGGAAATGATGCAATAGGAATATGTTTTAACAACTTATGTTAATCATATGATTGTTAATAGGGGTTTATAACTTTTATGTTCCTGCACTCCAAAAAAATTTGCAACTGCAATTTTTTTTAGGGGGCCAAGATAATTAAAATTGAGATTTTATGTAAAATCAGAAGGGGGATAAAAATCGTAAAACGTAAAATAGTAACATAAAAAAATCGTAAAAGCGTTTGGAATATTGGTAAAATCATTTTTATGATTTTTTTTTTTTGCAAAATCATAGTGATAAATCAAAATTTTAACTACCATGGGTTTATAAACCCGTTGTCAATATACTTGTTACTATTTGAGGAGTTTTTTTTTTTTAGAAAATCAATTTCTAATATATTTCTTTTTTGGTTTATTGTTTCTCATGTTTTAGGAAATAAATTTATCTCCTACACATACATAAAAATGTATATGTTAGAATATTCAAGTGGATGAGTCTCACATTGGTTGATATATAGTGGGTTGAGTGAAGTCGATATAAGTGGATAGACCCACGAACCCAAAGCCTTAAGATTTTAGGTTGAGACATGGTGTCTAGGGGTGGTAAACAAACCAGGGGCCTTTGGCTTGGCTCGTGAAGGCCTGAGCTTACATGTCTAGAATTGGTTGTTTGAACCATACTTGAATTTGTATTAAAGCTCGTTTAATAAAAAGGCATCAGTCTCCAATTCAAAAGCTCGGCCTTAGAGCTTCTCAGGCTGGCCTAGTATATTAATTTTTTTTATTTTATATTTTTTATACTATTTTTAGTAGCCCTCTCTCTCCTAATTCCATTCACTCCATTTTATTGGTTAAACAGATTTTTTAAATGATCTTGTTCTATATTATGTTGTTTAGATGTATATTGAATTAATGAATATTTATGGAATTACTAGTGCTGTTGATTATATATTCTTTTTGGATAATTTTTTGTTGTCTTATTTTTTTTTAAACAGGCCAACAGGCTAAACAAGGCTTTTTTTGCAAATAAGTCAGGCCACAGACCGATAATTATATTCATAACAGATAATAGGCTAGGTCAGGCCGACACATTTAAACACAGACTTAGCCTTCTAAGACCAAAGCTCGGCTCGGCCCGTTAACACCCCTAATGGTGTCAGACCCCACTTGCTCCGATTGATATAGCATTAACCCATTGATGGTTGTTGTAACGCCCGGCCGCTTCAAGAATCAACGACTATTCTCATATACTAACACGAGACTTTTCAGTGTGCTTTTTCCTCAATCGCACACTTCCTAGGAAAACTTCCCAGGAGGTCATCCATCCCAGAATTGCACCAAGTCAAGCACGCTTAACTGTGGAGTTCTTCTGATCCGGGCTACCGAAAAGAAGATGCATCTTGTTAGTATAGGTAGTACCAATTAATTCTTATAAGCTATTCCAAACTATGCAGTCTCACATCTGTACAGTCTTTGAAATCCCTCTCTTTTGGGTGTTGATTCGATTCATCCATGCAAGTAACACCTACGCTGGAAGCCTATCAGGAGCCGCTCCTTGT
The DNA here is from genome assembly GCA_032173675.1 of Gastrolobium villosum. NCBI lineage: Eukaryota > Viridiplantae > Streptophyta > Magnoliopsida > Fabales > Fabaceae > Gastrolobium > Gastrolobium villosum. Next base: position 26,694 of record JAVKPL010013916.1, read on the forward strand.
CCATGCCCTTTCGCACCGGCGATCACTCCCCGCCCTCGTCAGTGCTCGGGATGTTACATGCCCACCAGCTTCCGCCTGGTTCGTCCTCGAACCACACCGTACTAGAAGAGAGGCCTGCTCTGATACCACTTGTAACGCCCGACCGCTTAAAGAATCAACGCCTATTCTCATATACTAACACGAGACTTTTCAGTGTGCTTTTTCCTCACTCGCACACTTCCTAGGAAAACTTCCCAGGAGGTCACCCATCCCAGAATTGCACCAAGTCAAGCACGCTTAACTGTGGAGTTCTTCCGATCCGGGCTACCGAAAAGAAGATGCATCTTGTTAGTATAGGCAGTACCAATTAATTCTTATAAGCTATTCCAAACTGTGCAGTCTCACATCTTACAGTCTTTGGAATCCCTCTCTTTCGGGTGTCGATTCGATTCATCCATGCAAGTAACACCTACGCTGGAAGCCTATCAGGAGTCGCTCCTTGTCCATGCCCTTTCGCACCGGCGATCACTCCTCGCCCTCGTCAGCGCTCGGGATGTTACAGTTGTCCCCTGCCACGGACTCCCCTTGGACTCGCCTGACAGTGGTATCAAACGGTTAGGAGGAGGATTGAGTACTTTGGCCCCGAGGTACTCAGATGAGGGTAGTATACCAATGTTGGGTTTCACACTAGAGGTAGAGATTGTTGGGATATTCAAGTGTAATGAGTCTCACATTGGTTGATAATGGGCTAAGTAAAGTGTATATAAGTGGGAGGATCCATGAATCCAAAGCCTTAAGATTTTTGGTTGAGACATGGTGTCGAACCTACTTGCTACAATTTATGTAGTCTTAGCACATTGATGATTGTCCCCTGCCATGGGCTCAGTGGCGGAGCCACGTTGTTCCCAACGTTAGCCACATTTTAGACGTGGGTAAATAATTGTGGCTAAGTTGAAGGAATAAAATTTAATAATTGGCACTAGCTAAATTTATTTGGCCCTAGCTCATTATTCTTGTTGGCTTCGCCAATGCATGTGCTACCCTTGGACCCACCTAACAGTGGTATCAAAGCCTGTTTGGGCTCGGGCTAGCTAAATGTTTGGATAGGAGACGTGTTGAGTACTTTAGCCCTAGGTACTCGGTTGAGGGGAGTATACCAATGTTGGGTTTCACACTTGAGGAGGAGATTGTTGGGATATTCAAGAGTGATGAATCTCACATTGGTTGATAATGGACTAAGTAAAGTGTATATAATTGGGAGAACCCATGAAACCAATGTCTTAAGGTTTTGGGTTGAGACATAATGTCGAATCCACTTACTAACGTTGGGCTAGCTTAGCCCATTGGTTATTGTTCCCCGCCATTAGACCCACACACTTTTATGTGTTTATCTTCTATAATATGAAAAACATTAAACCCTTTATTTTATGGGTTATATTTATCTCATTCAACATGAGATACCACATCTTCTTACACACATAACAAAAGTGAGTCTCACCTCTATTTTTTTTCTCTCGAATTATTCGTAGGTCCCTCTTATAATTTTGTTTCACTAACATAAGGTAACTCATCTTCAACAGCATAAGAAAAATATCTCCCTTATTTTATACTTAAAACTAAACAAGATGTTTTATGAAAAAAAGTTAGGGGAATATATTTCTCGTGTTACATGAAACAATTTTGTCTCATATTCACGAATATATCTTTGGTGCTACTGTTGCACCTATATTCAGTGCATTTCATCAATAAGAGTATTACACATCAGAGGAGAGAGAAAAAATTTGGCAGAGGAAAAAAGAACTTTGGTTGACATGTAATATTTCCATTGGTAGGATGTACTGAATCTTTAGTGCAACAATAGTATCAAAAATTTATTCCATGTTCACACACAAAAATGGATGATACTGTGCCGTTAAGAAGAAGAGAGAAAAAGTAAAGAAGTGGGTCTCACTCCCTTTTTAATGTGTGCATGAAACAAAACTATGTAATTTGATAAATGTAAATCCCAAAAAGTTAAGTGATGAGAATTGTATGACTCAACATATAATTCCGGAAAATTCTTAAACTCGTAATTCGCGCGATAGTTCAATTGACAAATTTGAAAATATAGTTACTTTACCCCAATATCTCCCAACATAAATAGTTAAATTAATCCACGTATTATTATTGATGAATTTTATATTGTGAAACTCAACTTGAATGAATATACTGAGGATTTACATGATTCTGTTGCACAGTTTTGTTTATTATTTTTAGAAAACACAAGAAAAGATAAAGATGGCCGTCCCTGGAGTAAGACTCAAAGGCCTTAGTTAGTATACTGCGGCCGGATCTTCTATGAATATAGTACAAACTCTGAGTAGGAGTTTGAGGGGATTCAAATATTAGTTAATTTACTTGAAGTTGTTTATTTTTATTTTTTCAGATATAGTTTTCATTGCAATAATATGAGCTATTACCATTTTAACTTATCCTTAAAAACAAAGATATGAACCTACAAAATACTAAAAAGATAAATAAACATACGGATTTCATAAGCCTATGACTAGATATAAAAAAACTGGTGAAATATACGTTGACTAATGCAGAGACGAAACAAACTCTTATTACCAGTCTACGCATGCATAGTATTAACATAACAAATTCAATGTCTGCGTGATTAAATAATGTTATCCAAAATGAAAATGGGTTCACATAGCCCAATCATATTAATCATGGTAATATCTCCATACCAAAAAGAAACAAGTGATATTCATAGGTGAGTCACACAAGTTGAGATTTTCTACATTTAGTTGTTATGTTGAGGAACAGAAAATGACACTTTTGTCACTTAACATTAACGCACAAATTAGACGGCACAGGGGTTGCTGGCTTCCATGCCGGTGGCTACGTACCAACCCCTTCTACACAAGATATTTTATCTGTTTGGTCAAAGGGTCGCATCACGTCTAACTGATGCATGATCCTTTCCACTTCTTCGTATCCAAATTCACATTGCCAAACAATGTCCAATAATTTAGTTTTATCATCTTGTTTTTTTGCTATAGAAGTGTCCTCAAGTGGATTTTTGCGTGTCATTATCGAACTTTCATAAGCGCACGCGTTAAGCTGACGTTAGAAGCAGCCCAATTACATTCTAATTTTCCTTTCTAATCGACATCAAATATGATTATATATATATATATATATATATATATATATATATATATATATATATATATATATATATATATATATATGTCTATTATAACCTTGAAATAAATTAAAATTACAAAAACACCACGATTTCCGCCCCAAAACGACGTGTTTCGAAACATTAGATAAAATTTTGAAATTTGAAAAAACAAACTCACACACACACACAAATCCTAACCGTTGATTTCCGTCAATCAACATTTATAATTTATTAGGAATTACTCTTATTAATTAATTATTAATTGTCAATAAATGATAACCGTTAATCGGCGGAAATTAACGGTTAGGAATTGGGTGTCAAATTTCAAAATTTGACACCGGTGTCAATAGATCCTATCCCTATATATATATATATATATATATATATATATATATATAGGATTTTATAAGAGTTATATTGTAAGAAAAGTGATTGTATCCTATCCCTATATATATAGGGTTTTACGAGAGTTATATTATAGGAAAAATGATTCTATTATGTTATAGAGATTCATTTTGCATGCCGAGAGTTTTTTTTTTTTTTTGTTGCGGGTCCCATAAAATGTTGAGTGTAGGAAATTTTCTTTAGTCATGTTAAATGATAGATGATAAACTCATATATATATATATATATATATATATATATATATATATATATATATATATATTTACACCAGTATGTAAGTTACATTTTAAATCCTGTCCGTTGATCCCACTCATATTTAAGGGACTCGAATTTTTTAGAAATGTGAGCCATTGGATACAAGTGAATCAATGGTTAAGATTAAATATAAGACTTCTAACTCTTACACCGATGTAAAAATATCTTACCTTATATATATATATATATATATATATATATATATATATATATATATATATATATATATATATATATATATATATGAGTAAGTGTACGTTATCGATTGGCTTCATACTATGCTTTCACAATCACAGCAAAGTAAAACCCGAAAAAAAAAAATGTTTTGAGGTTGTGAGATTAAATCATACATTTAATTAAAATTGATTTAAAATTAAGTAATATATATTAAACGAACTACTTGTTTTAATTAATTTATTTTAAAAGTTAAAATATTATAATTTTTGAGAGATATTTTACATTTTTAAAAAAAAAATCTATTATTAAACATGCCATGAAAATTATTATATTAATAGAATATGATTTTAATATATACTAGTCCCATATTCAATAAGTGAAAAAAACACCTTTGAGATTAAAGCCTTAATCATGGACCCACCCCGAATCGGATTAATTGCGAAGCGATGAACCGATTGGAATATTTCCAAAATAATTAAATAATAATAAGTGAAAAAAATATATCAATAAAACTACGATCAAACACATGAATAAAATTAAAAATGTTCGAGCTTATTTAATGTCTTGAATCAAAATTTCCCAAGTAAAGAGCTTGAGATCAATTTTTTTATTAATCTTATTTATATTTAACAGTTCTAATTTATTAATTATGTGAGCCATTAAATATAAATGATATCAAAGTATTAAAATTTGATAATTCATACGTAATTGTAAGTTAAATATTTTTTATTTTTTTATTTTTTATTTTACGTTTCTCATTTCGAATGGATAAAGAAAAGATTTTCTATTCCAAGTTAGAAATACAACATAGCATTTTAAATGTCAAAATCTGAAATACATTTTTGTGAGATCCTGGTGGGCTTCTGTGCGGGGTATTAAGGGTGAACTAAATAAAACGTGATTATCCATGACCTTTTACTTTGAAGTTTCAAGATAGGGTCGCAGGGGAAAAAATTAATAATAAAGAAAATGTAAAATTAATAATATACGCCTCTAGTTACAATACAGACCGTGAAAATCATTTAGGACTCCGCGTCCAAACATTAAATATATAAGTGCCGTTACGTGACAAAATCATCTTGGGTTTAATTTGTTGATAGTGAAATAAAATAATCAGTTTATAAAAATTGGAATTCTTTATAGCCGGATATAACTACACAAAAAGTATGAATAGTTTTTCCTCTAATAATTGTTTAAAGATACTTTTTAAAAAAAGTACATAATTGGATGATTGATTTTATGTAGGTGTGTTGTGCAAGGTTTGAGAATGAAGCCACTTAACTGGAAAGTAGAGAGAAGGGGGTTGCTTTAGGCAGAAGGCTGGTTTCAAATCAAGTGTTTTAGTATTATTTTTATTTTGCTATTCATGAAACATCATAATTAATAACAGGAATCGAATCCTAATAATATAGCTTATCTTATTCCATAAAATTTTTCTTATTTGACATGAGAAATATAAAATCTATTATTTTTAGTTTGCTATTCATGAAACATCATAATTAATAACAGGAGTCGAATCCTAATAATATAGCTTATCTCATTCCTTTCTTTTGACGACTTATTTTTCTTAAATTTTTTTAATATTCAGCACCAAATTGCAACGGAAATGGCTTAAAAACTCTCATATGTGGAGCACTAATGGCATAATGCTTGAACCACCCACTGACTTTCGCTATGCTTTGCTAAGTATAGACATAATGCTTCTTAATGAATTCAAAAGCAACTTTTGCACATCAGAATCCTATGATTGGCACTAATCCCAGAAGATTTTACAAAATTTTAATTTGGTAGATGCATAATTTAGCTATTAAAATTATAGTTGCTAAAAGGTAATTTCATATTATTAATACCGTAATGTACGTAGGCAAAGGGTCTGAGATATTGGGTTATATTTCACCCAAAACTATTGAATTTCCTCTTCACTTCACGAGGGAATCATGATTCTTGTTTTATATATTTTGCTCACATATAATTTCAAATTAGGGATGTTCAGCCGATCCAAACTGCGGTAATCGAACCGAAAAATCGATAATCGAATAAATAAAAAATTGAAAACTGAAAAAAAAATCGTGAATTTTAATTGGATAGAATTGGTTTTTGGATTTGATGATGAAAACTGATCCAATCTAAACCGATCCAATATATTAATTCCCTTCTACTTACTTGGGTCTTTCCTCAATCATAACCCAAAAATTTCTAAACCCAAATCTCATTAACCCATCAACTAAACCCAAGAAATCTAGTCACATCCCATCAACAAAATTTCATCGATATAGAGCTTCATTTCTCAATTTCCGACAAAAAAATTGATGTTATTGTTTACCAATGCTTTTATATTTCAAAAAAAAAAAAAAATACAAAGCCAATATATACAAAAGATATTATTTGCATAATAATCATGACACAAATTTTTGAATTTTCAAAAACAAAAGTCAATCTAAACCCAAAAAAATTATGATCAAGAATTTGAAAAAAAATCCAAATCGAATGGATGATTACATGATCAAATTGAAAAGATTGGATCAAATGATTTTTACTTTAGAAGATGTGTGTAATCAATGGAGCTTAAAATGAATTTGTCTTTACATAAGGAAGAGTATATATAGATTGTTTATTTAATTTAAAATGCCTTATGATGTGACATTTCATTTATTACATCATTAATAAAAGTATATTCTAGAAATACCATTATTGAGGTTGTTCGATCGCAAAATATATCGTGTATTATTTGGTCATTTTTATAGGGTAAAGAATTTCTTCATTCAATGGAGATAAGTTATCTCCGATAAGTCCAAAACGAAGTTATTTTGGGACAGAAATCAATGTATTTATGTAATTCTAATATATTGTAGCATTATATTAGTCTTTAAATTGTTGGATTTTTTAATCTTATCCCAAAATAATTTTCTTATGATCTAAATCAGAAATATTTTTTCATTTTCTATATTATGTATCGTGAATCGTATCAAATTGTAAGATACAGAAACATAATATAAAATAATTTAAAAATTATAATGTAATTAATACTATATAAATTCAAATTCTAAAAAAGATCCAATTAGCAAAATACATGAATAATTAAAGTGCAAAATAATTATTCTCCTACTCATATATCACTAAGACTAATATTATTACTACTAATTAATTCTGACAATTTACACAACTTTATGTTGCTTTAACTTGAATTTGTTTATTTATTTATTTTGAAGACTGAAGAGATTTTAAATATTTGTTTGTTTCCTTTATTAATATATATTTTTCAGATTAATTTTTAAATTTAAATCATAAATCAAATTTTCTTTTTCCTTATTAATAATAATTTTATTATTTTTTAATTTAAATCATAAATTAAAATTTTATTTTTATTAAAAATTTATAAAAATTGATTTGATTTCCGTATTGAATAATACACACTACAATATTGTATCGTATCTATCTCGTCAATACAACCTCTCGATACATATCGTTGCGCTTCGTATCGTATTCTACATTACATATCATATATCGTATAATACGATAACTATGATTATTACTTCTTGGTGAATAATAATAAAAGTATAACACTAATTGAATAGTAAAGACTAAATGTGTTCAACATTAAGGGAAGCTGTCGAAACACATTGCATGATAATCTTAATTGCATTAAAAGGTAGTCCAGTTTCCTTAAGAGTTAGCTCCAGAAAATCTCTTCGATTCTATCATAAGCTTTCTCCAAATCAACCTTGATGGTCATCCATTCCTTCCTCCCTTCCTCCCTTTCTTAACTCATAGAGTGCATGATTTCTTGAACAATAACAATGTTTTCAGAGCTGTGTCTACCCCAAATGAAGCTACAGTGGTTGGGCATGACAATAGTGTTCATATGAGGTCTAAGCCTTAAGAGCAATCAGTTTGGTAACTATCTTACAGATAATGTTACAAAGGCTTATTGGTCTGAACTTTACATGATTTGATGACGTGAGATTTTTGTATCTATCTCTTTTTTAATGATAATTGGACCCCATCTATTTAATGCACATAAAAAAGATAAATATAAAAATTTTACATAAAAAAATCATATAAAATCTTAACATGATCCAAATAATTTTTTTTTTTATAACCAAATAATTTATTTCATATAGGACTAGTCCATGAGAAATTTGGAAGAAAGCTCGGTTTTCAAAAAAGTGGTGCTTAGTGCGCATACAGATATTAACACGCAAACACGTGCCAATGCTGAGGTGTCAGCGCGGTTTCAGAGAGCCGGTGCTTAACACGTGGGCTATGCTGAGATCCGCGTAAACGTTTTACATTTCAACATTTTATAATCCCAATATTATATTGTAATATAGTGTTTCACTTTCCCGATTCATCAAATTAATTAGCTAGGTGTTAGGCTAGGGGTAAATAGGTCAGGGCAGATAAGATTTTTATATCTATTGGTCTTTCTTCATATTGAATAATAATAATTAAAAAGAAAACTCATGTATTTAATACCATATTGCAAATAAAATAAATATAAAATTTCATTAATTAAACAATATTTCCAACATGGGTCTAAATTATAAAAAGTCCATGACAATTTTTTTTAAGTAAGCTACAAATTATAAAAATTTCAAAAAGTGAATTTTTCTTAGTGCACATCACAATCTTACAGATATTAACTATATTTTCGAACCTGGAAGTAAAAAACAGAAAATCAAATTAGTTATGCATTTCACTATGTTTACATTATGAATTGCAATATATACTGTACCAAAAAAAAAAAAAAATTGCAATATATAAACGTTTTCAAATGAGTTGTTAACGAAGCAATTTATACCTTTTGTTTTTTTCTTCAAATCATATTTATTTCATAACAATATTTCCTCGATTAAATTAATGCTTCGACAGTCTCCTCGATTAAATTAGCACGATAATATTATATAAAAAACAATTTTTAGAATATAAATAATATTATATAAAAAACAATTTTTTTATTTAAAAATTACGGCTTTGTTTTTAAATAGGCTCGCATACAAGCCTTTTGATCTAATTACTTCCAGGCTTTTCATCAGGCCAATTAATTAGGCCGGCCTGGCCCATTTACACCGCTAGGTGTTACCATTCAGAAATTTTTTCAGGACCCTGCCTCTTTCTCCATCCTATGTTTTTATGTTTATGTGGAAAAATATTTATCCTTTTAAATGACACAACTTATATTCTTTCATTCTCACAAAGAGGTAGAACCCACACTTTATATTTTTTTGTCCATTCTCTCTCCTTCTTTATCTATCTCTTTCTCTCACTTAAAATGACATAATTTTACATCCTTTAAAATGATACACATTTTCCCCTATTTTTAAATTAATTATTTTATTTATTACCTTTGGGTCATAAAAAATAAATAAAAACATACCACAAATACAAATGAATTGGAGAATATTCTATACATATGTTTGTTTTCTGATCTAAAAAGTAGTTAAGAGCTCGATCATTGTTGTTTTAATTTTTTATTCAACTAAAATATTTAAAAATTCAAAATGATCTTTATAAAGTCTACAAAACTTATCCATCATTAGTCATTACCCTTCTAATCCACGTAATTATTGTGTAATTAATTATTAACCTATATTGAAGTTAAACTGTGCTTTTAGGATAGCTGCTATTGAATAAAAAATGTTATTTATCATTCCATTATTATTTGTTTTTATATTGAAATACATAAAAATCTAAATTATATTAGATTCATCTATCTTTTACAGTGATGTTATTTTGACAACAATATTTTTTTTTATACTTTTCTTGATTGAAAAGTAAAAAAAAAAAGTGTTTTGGAATTATATTTTTCTTATTTTTTTATTTAAAAATAAAATAATATAAAAAATGAAAAGAAAATAATGTACAAATAATATTTTTAGTTATTTTAATTAGATTAAGTTATTTATTTTATTGACAAAATAAATATCTATACACAAAGGGATAAATAAATCTCATGTGAGAGGAAAAATTTCTATCATGTTAATGAGAGCTCGATTTCCGTATTAATATTCTTTTTCTTTTTCTCTTTACTTTTACTTTTAAGCTAATGGGTCCACTTGATTATATGTAAAGGAGAAAAACTCCTCATATGTTGGATAAGAAAATGTAATCCCATACACAAATTAGTTCCATACCAAATAATAATATATATAAACTGCCTGCCACTGATGGCTCAAGAAGTCAAGCAGCCTTCCCCCGAAGTGCGACGGTTCAACTCCCAACCCCTTTATCTGTTTTAATTTCAGTTGACAATAATTCAGCGTTTTATTTTTTAATTTTTCTACCTTCATTAATTAATCCGGTAGAATGGAATAAGACCACAAAGGTGAAAAAACTATTCTTACTCAATTAGTTCAGTGTTTTCATATCCACTCAAAATAATTTCTTATCTTGTTAATTTTTTTTTTCTGTCATCGATTATTATTATATATTTTGGGAATTACATAGTTATAATATTAAATTAATTTTTTTTCTTCCTTCAGAAATTGTCCACGGATCTAAAGAGAATTTTTTTAATATAATAATTATATATTTTTTGGATTATATAATTATAATGGATGAAATAATTTTTTTTAAAACAACAAACAAAAAAGGCAAAAAAAGGAGGTTCTGATGGTTACAATTAAAATTCTTTTAATTCACTGGCTCTTCTACTTTAGATTTGGGGAATTAAACACTAATATAATCCAAAAAAGAAGGAATAAAAGTAATTAAAAACTAATGTAAGCCATTAAAGCAAAACGGAGACAACAGTAACGGAACGAGAAAACAATTATAAAGTTAATTTTTTACTCCAGTTGGCATTGCTCATGAATCTTTTCAGAAAGAATAAGGATCTTCTTTTGTAAATATTAATGAGGTAGTAAGCAGTGACAGGTTATAAAAAAAATCTCCTTAATCTATTAAAAAATAAATAAATCTCCTTATGTCGGCGAATCGGCAGAGTCTAAATGGCTAATACCGGAGTTATTAATTCGTGGAAACTAATTAGTCGGTATATAATAATGTCAACAACAACAAAGAAAAAACAATTCAACAATAATTCAATTGACAATTTAGCTCTTAAGAATTTGTTTAAGTAAGGAGTTTTGTAATTTTAAGATTTTTTAAGATTTTATATATTTCAAAACTCCCCTCAAGCTGGCGTGTTGATCATATGCACAAAATTTGTTACATATGAACTATATTTGAGTACCCTCAAAATTTCTGTAAATATATCCGTTAATTAGAGGGTACAAAACTAATTTTAATTTCACTTTTTTCGAATAAGGTGACAATCTATATCTGCATGCTTTGTTTTTTCATGAAATACTGGATTTGATGAAATCTATCTCTATATATTTGGTTACTAAAAAAAACTTAAGCTCTCTTATAAACAAAGAGAAAAAAACCAAATAGCATAGCCCAGTTTTCACATAAAGACATATAGTTGCTCTGTTTTTATATGTTATATATATGATTATATGATAAGCTTTGCTATGTGGCCAACATTATTTGCTGTTGATTTTTCAGCCTGGAAACGTTGTGGTCTTGGTTGGCGATTATGGCCAACATCAAATCAGTAATGACAACCTGTTCCTTCCTCTTCAGAGTGCTGTTTCTGCTTCTCACTATTTCGGGTTCGTTATCTGTTACTAACTTGTACTTGTTCTGTATGATTCCATTGAAATGAATAAGCTTTTGTATTCTCAAGAGTAATAATCTTATCTTCTTAATGTTTCATTGTCCTACTTGAGTTGTGATGAGAATACTATTCCTTCTTATCTTGATAATGTTTTTCATTGGTAATGCTTCATTGAATGAAAGTGAGACTAAATGTGTGCTTAGAGGTATAAACCATTCATTTAGCCTTCTGATTTTGTCAATTGGGTTGAGTATCTATTCTCCAATCTCCATATAAAATTTTATGTCTTTTGCGTTTGTCCAATATCCGATCTGAAAATGGGGTTTGTCTGTTTTCACCATTTTCTAATTAGAGGTTGATTGTTAATTGGTACAATTCAATTTTATAGCTTTTCAGCATTGTAAAATAAACGTAATAGCTATGATTGTCTCTCAAATAATCTGATATTTTTTCAAACTCTTTTTTTTTTCAGATGTGTTTGTGCAAACCCGTGGCTTTAACTTTGGAATAAACTATGGACAAATAGCCAACAATCTTCCTTCTCCTTCTCGTGTGGCTGTTCTTATAAAATCTCTGAATGTCAGCAGAATCAAACTCTATGATGCTGATCCAAATGTTCTATCTGCATTCTCCAATTCTAATGTAGAATTTATTATAGGACTTGCAAACGAGGACCTGCAAAGCGTGAGAGACTCTAGTAATGCTCAGAGTTGGGTTCAACAACGTGTTCAACCTTACATTTCACAGACCAAAATCACTTGCATCACTGTAGGAAATGAGGTATTCAATAGCAATGATACTCAGCTCATGATAAACCTCGTTCCAGCAATGCAAAGTGTGTATCATGCTCTTGTTAATCTTGGACTAGCTCAACAAGTTACTGTCACAACAGCTCATTCTTTCAACATTTTATCCACTTCATACCCTCCTTCATCTGGTGCTTTCAGTCAAAATCTGATACAATTTATTCAACCCCTTCTTAACTTTCATGCTGAAACCAAATCACCTTTCCTCATTAATGCATATCCTTTTTTTGCATATAAGGGTGACCCAAATCAAATTCCTCTAAATTATGTACTATTTCAGCCAAATTCAGGGTCTATTGATCCAAATACCAATTTGCTTTATGATAACATGTTGTATGCTCAAATTGATGCTGTATATGCTGCCATCAAAGCGTTGGGGCATACAGATATTGTAGTAAGGATTTCAGAGACAGGTTGGCCTTCTAAGGGTGACCCTGATGAGGTTGGAGCCACACCTGAGAATGCAGAAATATATAATAGTAATTTGTTGAAGAGAATAGAGCAGAAACAAGGAACTCCTGCTAATCCATCCGTTCCAATTGATATTTTTGTGTTTGCTCTTTTTAATGAGGATTTAAAGCCTGGTCCTATTTCTGAGAGAAACTATGGCCTTTATTATCCTGATGGGACCCCAGTTTATAACATTGGATTACAGGGTTATCTCCCACAAATGGTTATAGAATCCAAATCAAATGTAAGTAGATATGAGAAATTCACAAAAATTGCTTACTTGTGCACAAGTTTCATTGCCTTTTGTTTTTAATATTTGTTTAGAGTATCTCATTGAATAATTATTAATGTATCTAATGTTTCTATTGCTGTTAATCTGCAGGCTTTGTCCATCAATTTTTTCATCTACATATTTACATTCTTGGTGTTCACTTGGGAGCTTTCAAGATCGTGATGAGGAATAAAAGAAAAGATTTTGCAAGTGGAAGTTGTTGAAGGTGAGGAAAAATTTAATTTTGTCCTTGATTTTTTTATTTGCAAGTGTTGATATTTTTTTTCGCCCATTACGTATTACGATATCAGTATAGGAAGAATATACTTATAACTTTTTTTTTACAACCTCTCACAATCATATTTTAATGCCGTTGATTTCTGCCAATCAACGATTATCATTTATTGTGACTTAATAATTAATTAATGAATTTAATTTGCGAAAATCATAACCGTTGATTGACGGAAATCAACGGTGTTAAGATATGATTGTAAGAGGTTGTAAAATGAAGAGGTGGTAAGTATAACATACTCTTTGTTGGGATATCACGGGGGTCTTATAAAATATCAAAAATGAAACTATGCTGTAGATTTTTTTTAGGTCACATGCTTGTAGATTTTTTTAGTTCACATGCTAAATAGCCTCTAAATTCTTATGAATAAGTCTTATAAAGCATATACCATATCATAGCAAATTAGCAATGATGACACGGGCATAATGGGGTGGGAATTATGTCAAAAAGTTTGAAAGCGTTTACGATTCCTTCATGTTTTTCTTTTGACTTTCTAATAGGACCATACCAAACACAATAGTGTGAAAAATGATATGATTGGAAAGTTTTGGAACCATACTGTGCAAAGTTCTGCCTAAATGGTATCTCTTTTAAGTAGAACTTGTCAAATGCTGTCCAATTCGTGTCGCTATACCATCCTTAGAAATCAGAAAACCTTTCTTTTCCCATTATTATTATTAAAAGTAACAATATGGTAATGGGTGTCCATCTTCCTTGTCTCCACTTGCAATCATGCGTGTGAATCTTCACATGAATAAAATTCTTCTAGTCTTCACCTATACAAAAGTCCAATTTCAGTTGTATCAGAGGAAAAAAAAATAAAAAAAATAAGAAAAAAAGCCTAGTCCTCATGAATTTTGTCCATGGTTTTGAATCTTATCTTAAAAGTGGTTTACCCTTTTTCCACTATTTCCTCCCTGATATTCCAAAATGAACTTTTTTATAGTATCAGAGGTTCTATTTTACTATCAAGTAATTGATAACTTGTGTTCATAGAATAAGAATTCCTTTTTATGAACTGTTCACAGGTCAAACAACGTGTTACATTACATACATAGCATTGTTGCGTGTCACATGCAACTTATAAAAAACCTCATAAGCATAGGTGCAGTTTTGAGAATGTGAATGGAGAAAACATTCAAGTTTCAACCCATTAACCTGAATAAGAATTAATCATGCTTCTTTGTTGGACAAAAATTATGTCATGTGGAAGATTCTACAAAAGTGGGCTGGGGCGGCTGTTAGACATGGGCCAAACCTATGAAATTGAATTGATAGAATTGTTACGTAAGCATGATCATAACGGGATAAGATTGACAGCACAACCACTAGAAAAATATTAAGCCTCGAATAGTGATTGCTAGCTGCTTCTCTATGCTTGACCTTTTGGTGCATAAATGGTGCTTCTCTTTTCTGATGTTGACATATTCGCTATGCAAAAATATCTTTATATTTGTACTGTTTTAAAGAAGAGAAATAATTATCTCATGAAACATAGACAAGATAATAGGGTCCACTATATTTTTTTTATTTAAAAGTAGTGGACCCCACTATATTGTGTCTGTTGCATGAGATAATTATCTCATGTAATTTGAGATAAATAGATCCCTTTAAACAATAGGGAAAAGGATCACAAGAACCTATTTTAAATGTGGATTTAGTTGGTGGTCCAATTTAGATTTTTATTTTTGGTACCCCAATTTAAAGTAGATTTACCAAGCCTAAAGGATGTTAATGACGTAGCAATGACCAATAGTTTCATATATTTTGATCAAAAGGAGAATGGAAAAATTTCTCCTTTAAAAAATGTTTTCCCATATAAGTATGTTAAAACTTCATAAAACGAATTTTGTTTTCCATGTAATTCTACCAAGCCCAAAGGATGTTAATTACGTAGCAATGACCAATAGTTTCATATATTTTGATCAAAAGGAGAATGAATAAGAGACTAGTTGAATAATCAATGAACCGACGAATAATATTATAAAAAAGAAAAAGAAATGGGTTGAAGAGAAATTTAATAACAATATATATGTCATTCAATAGTATATCTAGTACTGGTATGTCCATTTTAAAGATTTAATAAAATGGCCATAGAAAATGCGATATAAATAAAAAACTAAATATTTAAGTAAATTGTACCGGATGTATTGCATAAGAATTTCTTCCACTTTTGATATTTATTTTTAGAAATTCGCTTTTCAGCTTGTTATTGACTTATTATTGATGTTTTTTTGCAGGGAGACAAAAGCAGCATAGCTTTTTTTTCTTCTCTTTTCTTGAAGGCAAATCCTGCATTGTTCGTACACAGCAATGGGAACAATTGTTCGAGGCTTAGCTTAAAGAAATCTAGTAGCTCAAACCATTCATATAATTATTGATTTCAAAATTTAGCAACATTAATCAAAGGTAGAGGCCAGAAATTGGATATGTAATAAGGAGTAAAATTATTTTTTTGACAGAAAGTTGATATAGAAAGTGTATTTTCTTTTTTAGACAGAAAGATAGAAATATGTTGTATATGTAGAAGAAAATGTTGGGTCATGACTTATGAGGATCTTCTTCTTTTTCTTTTTTGTAGCCTCTGTCAGCAATTTTACATGTAAAACTTAAATTGATAATTTTTTATTTGATTTGTTTTAATATATAAATACAACTGTCGCCCATTTTTATGCCAGTTATAATAGTTTTTTTTTTATCATTTTTAAATGCATTTAAGAACAAAATAGTTGAGATAAGTGATATATAGACTTTTTCTTACACACAATCTGTAAAATAAATCTCTATAATATAACATAATTAATTTTCCTACAATATAATTTTTATAAAACCCATATATGTTATGGTTAAGGCATATCAAATAGTCTATTTTCATATTGGAAGGAGATATTTCTTAAATGTTTTTTGTGCACGCTTTGATTGCAAAAGGATGACGAAATTATTAAAAAAAAAAACTCAAAAGGAGTTACTTTAATTTTTTTGTGCACGCGTAGCTTGCTATATTGAAATTCTTTTTGCGTCGAAGCATTGTTCAGATGGTGGATCTCTACGCCTAATATATTTTTCGGCTAAAGAAAACAACAAGAACAAAGTAGTATGAAAAATATCAATTAGAAATTGAATGGACCACATAAGTCATAAGAAAATGAAAGTTTACCAGCTACTTGGATGATTGCTCTAAATATAATGTGGTTGTCATCAATAGGTGGGTTTGTGGAGCCGTGTCCTTGAGTTAAGACTAAGGTATGATAATAGCTTCAATAATGAAAATTAAACTTCACTTCAGAGATTGCACAATTGCAAACAAAGAAATACTAATTAAGGTAAAACTTCTAACGTAAAAACATGATGTTTACTTTAACTTTGATTATACTTGTGTCGGAGAAAGTGTTGGATATGCTCTTTGCACTAAGTCCAATGGCTTCAGTGAGAGCCCAAAGACCAAGTCTAATCCATGAAGCTTAGGGTTAGTTGGAATGGGCAGGGTATATATATTTTCTCCACTTGTGCCTCCTAGGATAATATGCATCAGAAACACTCCAAGACGACTCCCTGACCGGAACGGAACGGTTGCCCACACGACTCCCTGACCCCTTGAGTCATAGCCTGGAAGATCAACCGTAAAGCGGATGGTGTGTTGCTGCAGATCGAGAGGCTAGAGAAGGAGATCTGAAAGTGAGGAATTGTCACGCTCGCTTCTACATCTCAGATAATCAAAGCGGTATTCTTCATTCCTCATCGCATCGACGATGCGCTTCCACGTTTCTGATGATATACCTTCAGAAAGATGTTTGGGAAGATTACGAGAGATTATGATCAAACACATTAAAAGCTCAGGGTCAATTATTAAATTTGAATGCTTCTTGTTATACAACCGAAGAAGAATGGTAAGAATTGTCCTTCATTTCCATTCAAATCAAAGTTGAATGTTTCAAGAAGGAAAAACAAATAAAAACCCAAGATTCTGCCGTAGCAAATCTCAACCCAAATACGTTTTCCATTCAGTTTGTAGCTAGACATATCCAATTATGTGATTGCTAGTTTGCTACGTGCTGGCATGTTTATTTTGTGTACATAATAAAGTTTAGAGAGGGGTGGTTGCCACATTTTAAAGTGAAGGCCCAAAAAGAAGATTTAATGACCCTACTATAATGATACAAATCAAATTTATGATGTTTTGCAAAATTTTTCAATCTTATCATTTCATTTTGATTTTAGTATTTAAAGGTGTGGCTTCTTTCTTCTTTCTTTTGAAAAACTATTACTCAGTCCAGTTAAATATAGCTAAGAATATGGAAATTTGTAAAACCAAATTTCTCCAGAATTCAATGCCAACATCAAAATTCCAAGAGTAGATTATTTCAGATCATACGTGTAAATCGCATAATTAATTTAGAAATCAAGTCAAATGTATTTGTTTTATTCAAGTCCATTTATCTGTCTTAGGTGCTTTGTTATTATTCAATTAAAGTAGAAATCTATATCATTGATGGCTAAACTCTGGAACAATTATATTTCAATAAAATTTTGTTCATGACAACTATTTGATTGTCCCCATACCACTAGACGCATGTGTGACATGCTGTCATATAAGATTCTGCCTTGCGGATTTAATTTTAAATTCTGCAGAGAAAATAGGAGTGCAAACAACTTTATTTTTTTAAATGATAATAATAATAATTTTCGTATCACAAAATCAAACAAAATAGCTATCCTTAATATTATGCAAGTTATAAAAATTTCTGTAAATGTGTAATGTACGAATTGATGACTTGCTAGACAGGATGGTTAGTTGCACAAACTTCTTTAACCGAATTCATGATTGCTATTCTTGCATATTTTCCTTCGCTCTAAAATCTTCTTGTTTTGTATTCTCCCATGTAAAAAAAATGGTCATGTTCTTTAATCATAATTATTCGTTGATGATGACATAAAAAAGAAAAAAGCATATGATTATTAAATAAGTGATTATGATCTAATAACATGATCACATAACTATTTTTATGCAATTCTTGATGGGTTTCTCCACAAATGCTACCAATTGCACAATTAATCGAAACTTGGAGTTATTCCATATCTTTAGGGAAGGAAATATTTACGTAGATATCTTACTAAATTAAATGCTTACCAGATTTTTTTCTAATTCCATATTAATAATATTTCTTGAAGACTTTAATTTTTTATAACTAAATTTTCCGAAAATCCCAAACAACTAGCCTGTTTGAAATCTGTTTTAAAAAATAATTTTTTGATTTTTAAAAAAACTCTGTTTGATAAGAACCATTTTGTAAAAAAAAAAATCAGAAATTATAACTATTTTTCTTTTCTTTTTAGAGTCAAATTTAGAAAATATATCTGAATTTTTTTGTTTTGTGTTTTGACTTTTACCTTTCAAAATAAAAAAGATAGAAAACACATATTTCATTAACTATTCAACCAAATAGTTTTTTTTTAAAAAAAAATCAGAATATAATCAAACACGCCCATAACATCATCTAATCTAAATCAAACTAATGAAGGATAAAATAAATTAAAGAAGAGATTATTATTTCTCATGTTGTAGGAGATTTTACACACATAAAGGTAGGGGTTTGCAAAAAAACTGGTTCACTTGCCCTGCACTTGATCTGATCTTTGACCTGACACATAAATACCTATTTTTTTTTTGAATTGGGTTTAAATACTGACCCACTTTTATTTTGGTCGGTTTTAGATCTGACTTGTTTTAATAATGATCCATTGACCAAAACTTGACCCATACCCATTTTGTGAAAAAAAAAATCATAATTACATTAAAAAAAAGTTATAACGAAAAATAATTACGTCAAAATTTTTGACGAAAAATATTTTCATCAAAATTTGTGACAAAAAACATTTCTGTAAAAAAATTTGACGGAAAATATTTTTTGTCAAATTTTTTACGGAATCTAAATTTCGTCAAAATATTTCACAAAAAAACATATTTATCAAAAATTTCAACGAATCACATTTGCATCGAAGAATTTTACGGAAAAAAATTTCATCAAAATTCTTTACATAATTCAAATTTCGGCGAAAGTTTTGATGGAAACATTTTCCTTAAACTTTTTGACAAAAAAAAATTCGTCGAGAATTCTATAAGCGAAACCCATTTCCATAGAAAATTTTCGACTAAATATTTTCGTCAAATTTTTTGATAAAAAAAAACATTTCCATCAAAATTTTCAACGGAACACATTTCTGTCCAAAAATTCCGTAAAAATTTTTAACTGAAAATATTTCGATAAAAAATATTCTGTCAAAATTCTTTAGAAAATCTAAATTTCGTCGAAAGTTTCGAATGAAACATTTCCCTCAAAACAATTTCTGTCGAAATTTTCGTCAGAACACATTCCTATAGAAATTTTGAGCGAAAAATATTCCGTCAAAATTTTTGATAGAATTCTTTTTTCGTTTAAACATTTGATGGAGGAAATTATTTTCGTCATAACTTTTGACAGAAACTAAATTTCAATAGAAAATTTATTTTTGTAAAAATTTTCATTAGAGAAAAAATTCTGTCGCTTTTCGACAAAATGTATTCCGTAAAAATAATAATAATTTTGTGACGAAATTTTCGTCGTTTGCAACGTAGAAATTTCGACGAAATTTTGTGACGAAACAAATCAAAAACGGGTCAGGTCGGATTTGACCTACTTCAGAAACCATGTCAGGTCAGATCCGAATCGGTTCTGAACTAGTTCAAAAAAATCCAAACCAAGTTAGACTTGACTTTGATCAAATTAAAGCTGGTCGGGTTAAAATACTTGACCTATAAAAACCAAGTTGGGTCGAGTCGGCATACAAGTATGACCCGACCTGACCCATGCATAGCCCTACATAAAAGTGTGTAAGATCCATGTTATCTTTTTTTCACACCTTTATACATGAGCTCCCACTATTTTATGGGTGTGTAGAAAATAAAATTATTTCTTACAATATAAAAGCATTAATCCCATTAAAGACAAAGTTTATTATTTCTCATATTATAAGAGATAATTTTATCTCTTCCACACACATAAAAATGTGTAAAGCTTATATTTTTACTTTTTCTCTTCACATACTTATATATATATAGGGTTTGATGAGTGTCAAGTCACTGGATATAATCATTTATCAAGTCACTAAATTATAACCGTACAAGAGTGAATCAATGGTAATAAAGGAGAGAGAGAAAAAAGGAGTCATAACCATTCAAAGGTGAATCAATAAATATAAAGAAATAAATAAATAAAACGACGTTTGTAACCTAAAAAAATAAAAAAAAATAAAACGACGTATTTTAATACTGACTTGACCATTCAGTTACATAATAAACAATAAACCCATAATGCATTAGAATATGTATATTTAAAAAAAAAGATGGGTTAGGGTGCGTGCTCTCCACGCGCGCGATTTCTTATCATCTGCTAGGGCAAAATGAGTGTTTCGTTTGACAAAAATGGTGATCACAACTTCGCAGCTTCGAATCCTGACAATAGTATACGTAAGAGTGTTAAAAGAACAAAGATTGGAGAAGAGCTTTGTCCCGATTCATCGAATCGTGGTGCTAGCTTGGGAAATTTGCTGAATAGGATTCCGTCGGGCAAACCGAAATCCTTCGCAGAGGCACTTCGATCGGAAGGAAATGCAATGGGAGAAGATGATTCATGGCAGGACGAATCGGAGGAAGAGATGGGTGAACCGCTGGACCCTAAAATGGGCGCAATCAACGAATTGGGCTTTCAAACCATCTATGGGGAGGATGGCTCAGTTCGCTTTCGATGCACAAAGGAGGCTAGACAGAGGCTTAGGAGCCCCTGGAAAAATGCGATCATAGTAAAGCTTTTGGGGAAAAAGGTTGGTGTCATGTATATGAAGAACAAATTGGAGTCTTTATGGGCAAGATCTGGTCCCATCACCGTTGCGGATCTGGGAAATGAATTCTTTTCGGTGAGATTCTCTAGCTTGGAGGATTTAAATATAGCTTTGAATGGAGGTCCCTGGGTGCTTATGGGTCACTATCTGGCTATACGTAAATGGGAGCCCTTCTTCCAACCTCATAAAGCAAATATTCATCGTGTGGCTGCTTGGATCCGTATACCAGGTATTCCCCTTGAATTTTGTGTTATCTCAGTTTTGAAAATGATTGGTAATTCTATTGGTAAAGTGTTAAAGATAGATAAAACCACATCATTGGGGGATATAGGGAAATTCGCACGTATCTGTGTGGAGCTGGACCTGTCAAAACCTTTGAGAGGTGAATTCATACTAGAGGAGGAAATTTTCAAGGTGGAATATGAAGGTCTTTACCTGATTTGCCTTCATTGTGGGAAGTATGGTCACAACTCTGAAAAATGTCCAGATCTGGTGCAGCCTGTTCAGAGCAGTCAAATTCATGGTAATGAGGGTCTGATTCCTGAACCAAGTACTGTTAAAGGGACCCCTACTGCAAACCAAGGGGTGGGACCATGGATGGTGGTCCAAAGGAAGAAATATCCAAAGCAGCATCAGGGTAAAAGGGAGGACGGTAAGGCAGTAAGAACCTTTGGAGCTGATATCTCCAATAGACAAGTCTCCATTCAGGAGAAAAAAGAGAGTGGAGTTAAAGCTGGGCCATCTGTTTTGAAGCAATCGAATAGTAATATGGCTGAAGGCATTAAGCCAAAAGAGAGTTGTAACACCCCGTTCTAGAACCGGTTTGTTAACATTGACTTATGATATTAAGCGCAGTTACAATCACATTGGTGCAATTAAATCCGGTTAAATTTTTCTTTTTAAAGCAAGCCGAATTAAAATTAACCAATTGCGTGACCATAACCATAATACATTGCGGAATAACATACTTAAAGCTTAATACCATACTTTCATTTCATTTATTATGGTCTCCATTTTCCCATTATATTATAGGATTTTCCAACCTAAAGGTCTTCTTTCACCTAATTTACATCATATAATCCTTTAAATACATGAATTCTAGTCTCTCTAGATACTCATACACAAGATAAGCATGCATATCATTTCATCATATATGCAAATACCCAATAATTACAACATTACATCATGTTTACAAGTTTCAATTACAAATCATGGGACTTAGCTACAAAACACTATGATCAACTCCTTGGATCCCATCAACAAAAGAGATACCAAAGGGGATGAGCATAGGCTAAGTCCAACCAATTAACACATAGCATGCATATGACAATTGTCTTCCATTTACAATTCTATACATAGGAACTACAAAATGGCATGCTTAATCACATGACACAATATCTTCATATGCCCAATCACTTCAAATATGGCCACTTGCCATCAGAGGCTCCTGCAGCATCCTTTCCTGAAAGGGGGTCCCCAACAACACGGGGTGAGATATACGAATATATCCAGTAAACCAGGGGCCCTTGGAGCATCTCTCCACCCCATAGTTCAATAACAGTGTAATAGCAATGACAATAATAATGCAGCAAATACATATCCATGCAAGTGTACACAACATCTCCAGGAGAAATCCCTCGAGCTCTCGAGCTATCCTAAGGATACTCAGATGCAAATAGTCCTACTGGCCAGCTAAACTACCAAGTATGATTTACGCATCGTCATGCTACATACCAACATAGGGAAACACCATCCTATGTCACACCAAAGCATGCAAATACGTATAACAAAGCATTACAATATTTCATTGCATTTATATACAACAACACACCATTACCCGTTTAGGGCTTGGTGGAACAATAAAGGGAATTACACCCAAGGTCCGAAGGCTTACCTCAATGCTTCCAACTTAACCTTTGTTTCTCACCAATCTTCACAACACAATTAACAATCCCAAGGAGCTAACCGAGCTCCATAGCTTGCTCCAATGGTTGGTTACTCACTGTTGGTCCAAATGCCTCAATCCTAAGCATCACATGGACAATATCAACAATCAACCAAACCAAACCATTGATTACAAAAACAAGCCTAACAATAGTCCAATGCATAATCTTGTGATTTTCCAAACAAAATCATACGACTATCAAAACTCATTTCCACCGATTAAATGTCATTCCTAGCATTTTTCTCAACATGCACTAGGCCTCAATCTTTCTAGAACATAGCCCATTTACTCAACTTTTCATAAACCCTAAACACTATTCATCATCTCCCTCAATCATGCATTTCTCATGAAAATAGAGTTCAAGGAGTAGAATCTTACCACCAATGGTTGCACAACCAAGGATTGGTTACTCCTCAAGCTTCCATGGAGGTAGAAGCTAACAAATCTCTCACTTTCTCCACATGGGTCGCAACTTTGGAAGGAAATATCTCAAACCACAACACTCCCCACCAAGATCCAAGCTAGGATTGTGAAAGAGGGGAAGATTTGAAGTGGTTTAGGCTTTTGAATCACTCAAAACCATCAAGGTTTGCCTCACCTATGGTTCCTCTCCTTTTTCCCCTTTCTTCTTCTTTCCCTCTCCTTTTCCTTCTTTTTTTTCTTCTTCTGCGCACAATGAGGGAATGGGGATGGGTTTGGGTCCTTTTATTTTCAAGTCACTTAACATAGGTTAAGTGAGTGTTGGTTCATCTATCTATTCAACTCCATTAATTACCAAACTTTACCCAACAGTCTGGAATATTTTTCTAGGAATATTTCTACTTTCATTTTTATATTTTGGGTACTTTTGTCTACACCCATTTATACCCCTTAATTTTCACTGAGTACACTTTTTTTCCTCAAAAGTGACCCCAATTAATTTTATAAGGGATTTTACTTATTTTTACACACTAATACATGCTTAATTATCTAATCACATATATTTTGCTAATTAATTCTATTGGGCTATTATAAGAGTAAGGAGAACAAATGGGTAAATTGTCCTAAAGCTAGCTCTCAATCCCCTTCCAAAAAATCCACAGTAGCCAAAAGTAAAGCTGCTGGAAAGGCTATTTACAAACCTAAAAATTCTGATGGTTCTGTATCTTTCACTTTCACCTCTGAATCAATTTCAGTGGGGAAAGCTACAAAAAACTCAGAGCTCCCTTCATCCAATAATAAGCAGAAACAGAAGCCTCATAGCCGTTTTATTCCTGTTGATCCAGTTTGTGTGGAGAAAGTATCTAATCCGAAGGAGGCAGAAATGGAACTGTGTGTGAAGATTGCTGCTTCTAACCTGAGTGAAAAAGATTTTAAATCTCCTAACAGTGTGATGTGCAAGGAGGAGAATAGGCCCGATGAGATGAATATTACCAATTCTAGTGGTAATTGTCGGCAAATTCAAGAGGATCCTCCTGATAGAGAGGCTCATGAGGATATGGAAATGGAAAAGAGTACTGTTTTGAATGAAGCTATGCTCATGATAGAGGGTGGTCAGGGGCCCAGTAATCCTGACTTGGAATTGGTTTCTCAATGAATTGCCTTGTGTGGAATTGTAGGGGGCGACAAAGAGAACTTTTAAGACATCCCTTAGTAATTTCACAAGGAAAAATAAGATTGGCTTAGTTGCAATCTTAGAGCCTAGAATTAGTGGAGCTATTGCTCAGAAAAAGATCAAGCATCTTGGTTTTAATCGTTTTGAGATTCAGGAAGCTGTGGGCTTTTCAGGTGGTATATGGATTTTGTGGAAGGAAGAGCTTTTTAATATTGAAATCATCGAAAAGAATAGTCAATTCATCCATATGTCCTGTACTATCATTCAAGGTAACTCTTTTCTCTTAACTGTGGTCTATGCTAATCCCAGAGAGGAGATCCGAGAGGAGTTGTGGTCAAATTTGCTGAGAATTAGTAATAATGTTGTTGGTCCTTGGGCTATGATGGGTGATTTCAATGAGATAGCTGTTGTTAAAGAGAAAAAATGAGGAGCTCCTGTTAATGTGGCTAGATGTCAGAAATTTTCCTCCTTCCTTAATAACTGTAACCTCTTGGATCTCGGCTGCAAAGGCTCTATTTTTACTTGGAGGGGACCCAAATGGCTTCATCTGGACAGAGTTTTTAAAAGACTAGACAGAGTGTGTGCTAATGCTGATTGGAGAGTGGCCTTTGGGGATGCTCATGTTAAATCTCTTCCAAGACTTAATTCTGATCACAATCCTTTGCTTCTTTCTTTGTCTCATAAAGAGGATATCACAAAGGGGAGACCGTTCAGATTTCTTGTGGCTTGGCTGGAGCATTCCTCCTTTCCTCATTTTCTCAGATTTGTGTGGAAGCCTCAGCTCTCTATTAACCAAAGCCTGAAAGCTTTGGTTAACCCCCTGCAGTCTTGGAAT
This sequence comes from Gastrolobium villosum, assembly GCA_032173675.1. NCBI lineage: Eukaryota > Viridiplantae > Streptophyta > Magnoliopsida > Fabales > Fabaceae > Gastrolobium > Gastrolobium villosum. Next base: position 52,377 of record JAVKPL010013916.1, read on the forward strand.
AAAAGGGTTTTTGGGTGTATTCAGATTCGTAAAGAGTTCCTCCAAAAGAAGCTGTATGAAATTCAAATGAATACTGATAATAGGCTGGACCAGTTTCATTCTGATCTGGACAGAGCTATTCAGAAAGAATTAAACATGGTTTTGGAACAAGAGGAAGCTCTTTGGTTTCAAAAAGCTAGATGTAAATGGTTAGAAGATGGGGACCGGAATACTAGATTCTATCATACTACCACTATCATCAGGAGAGCTAGGAACAAGATTCTTGAGCTGAAGAATGATGAAGGGTTTCCTGTTAGAGATGCAGAGAATCTGAAGGTGCTTATCCTAAAGTTTTTCAAGGATCTGTTCACAGAAGAAAATCTTAACAGACCCTGGAATGTAACTACTGTTAATTGGCCTGATCTTATAGATTCTGATCTTAAGGCTCTTAATGACCCTATATCGGAGCTCATGATTAAGGAGGCTTTCTTTTCCATGGGTGGTCTTAAAGCTCCAGGTCCTGATGGTTTCCCTGCCCTTTTCTTCCAAAAAAACTGGGAATTACTGAAGAAACAAGTGGTTCAGTGTGCCCTACACTCATGGAAGAACCCAGCTGATGTGAAAGACCTGAATAAAACTTTCCTGGCCCTCATTCCCAAGATTGTTAAACCTGAGAGAATCTCCTAATTTAGGCCTATTTCTCTCTGTTCTGTGCTCTACAAAGGTATTAGCAAGTTGATTGTGGGAAAGCTGAAACCCATTTTAAGCAAGCTCATATCTCCTCAACAAGTTAGCTTCGTTCCCAATAGGCAGATCCAGGATAATATTGCTATTGCTCAGGAGATGGTCCATTCAATGAATAGAATGAAAGGTAAGAGGGGCTTCTTCACTATTAAAATTGATCTTGAAAAGGCTTACGATCTCATGTCCTGGAGTTTCATTTATAAAGTTCTCACTGAAATCAAGCTTCCTATTATTTGGTCAATCTCATCATGCATTGTATCTCTACAACAAATTTGGAGATTCTTTGGAATGGGGCCAAATCGGGTAGTATTTCTCCTAGCAGAGGCCTTAGACAAGGGGACCCTATTTCGCCTTATATTTTTGTGCTCTGCATGGATAAATTATCGCACATGATTGCTGATCTTATTAATTCGAAAGAGTGGAGCCCAATGAAAACAGGTAAAGGTGGTCCAGCCATATCTCATCTTCTTTTTGCAGATGATTTACTGCTTTTTGGGGAAGCTAATACCTCTCAGATTCAAACTATTATCAACTGTCTGGCTTTGTTTGGTGAAATGTCTGGTCAAAAGGTTAGTTACCCGAAATCCAATATTTTTTTCTCCAAAAATGTCCCTGCTGAGCTTGCTAATGAGATTGTGGAGTTAAGTGGTTTTGCTTTTACTAAGAATATTGGCAGATATCTTGGCTATAGAATGAAGCATGGTAGAACAACTAAACAACACTACGGGGAGATTATTGATAGAGTTAATAGCAGACTCCAGGGTTGGAAAAAAAGTTGCTTATCTTTGGCAGAAAGAGTTACTTTAGCCAAGTCTGTCATCTCAGCTATTCCCATGTTCCATATGCAGAGTAGTCTCCTTCCTAAGGGTATCTGTGATGATATAGAGAAATTCCAAAGAAGTTTCATTTGGGGGGACACTGCTGATCATAGGAGACACCACTCTGTCAGCTGGGAGCAACTCAAAATGGGGAAGAATCATGGTGGGTTGGGGATTATTAATCTAAGGTTACAAAATGAAGCTTTCCTCCAGAAGTGTGCTTGGAATTTAACTCAATCTCCTGATAAGTTGTGGGCTCAAGTCCTAGTGGCGAAATATGGCAGGAATAAGGACTTCATGAAGGAGATATCTTGTAAGCTTACGATTCTCACTTATGGAAGAGTCTTGCTAAAATCTGGCCAGATATGCTTAGCAACCTTTCCTGGCAGATTGGAAATGGGAAGAAGATTGTTTTTTGGAAGGATGATTGGGTGGGTTTTAACTCTAGCCTTCTTGAGCTAGCTGTTGTTAACCCATTTGATGATATTGTTAATCTCAATATTAACCATTCCACTTTTTCTACAGGAGACGGATGGAATGTCCTTTATCTTAATAATCATTTTGATGATGGTATTGTGAACCGTATTATGGCAATCCCCCATCCGGATTTTGAGGCTGAGGAGGACTATATATGCTGGAGAAATTACCTACCTGGTCAATCTATTGTTAAAGCTGCATATAATAATCTAACCAGCCCAAATTCTTATTCTAGTGTTAGCTGTTGGGACCGGATCTGGTCTTGGAAAGGAGTAGAAAGAGTCAAATATCTTTTATGGAGGATGCTTCAGGTAGGATGCTCACAAAGGAGTGTATCAGCAAATGGAGTGACAGCTCCAATACCTGCCCTTCCTGTTCTGGTCTGGTGGAAACTAATCTTCATGTATTTAGAGATTGCTTCAAAGCTAGAAGGTATGGTCTATCTTTTGGGTCCAACCTTTACCTTCAGAATTTTTCAGCATAACCTGCTTCCAGGAGTGGATTATCCTTAATTTGAATTACAAGTTTCCGAAGGCTGATGTCTGGAGGGATTATTTTTTTACTGCCTGTAACTTTTTATGGCATTGGAGAAATAAAGAGTTTCATGATGATTCTGCTAAGAGACCAGAAGATCCTTCCCCAAGTTTGGCTGAATCAGTAAAAGAGTTAGGTTGTTTGAGTAGGAAAAAGTCTCATCTTTTTGGCCTGGCTAGTCACCCTGTCAGATCCCCTGCGGTTTGGAAAGCCCCTTCTCAAGGTGTTCTGAAATTAAATGTTGATGGTGCGGCTATCTCTGAGAGAGCTGCTTGTGGTGGTTTATTAAGAGACTGGGAAGGTAAGTGGGTTGGTGGTTTTTCTGTTTTTATTAGATCCTGTTCCCCCTTGCATGCTGAATTATGGGCAATTTTATATGGTTTGGATTTTGCTTGGAACTTTGGATGGAGGGAAGTTGTTCTTGAATCTGATTTGCTTCAAGCCATTGGCTTTCTTACCAAGGTTGGTAATGAGACTCGAAAGTTACCATTGGTGACTAAGATTCAAGTAGCTTTGTTTAGTAAGTGGTCTGTTTCTTTGAAGCATATCTCTAGATCCTGCAACTGCTGTGCAAATTGGATAGCAAAGCATGCTTTACATGATTCTTTTGATTTACTGTTATCCCCTCACCTCAGAGGGAGCTGGTCAATCTTCTTGCTGCAGATTTGTTGGATCCAGGGAACTCCTAGTAGGCTGGTTTTTGTTCTGTTTTGCTTCTGTTCTGTATCTTTCTTTTCCTAGTTTGTAGCTGCTGTTTTTGCTGTTTCTGGTCTTTTGTTTTCTGTTCTTTGTGTTGCTGTTGTCGTGGGGCTTTTTGCCCCATGTACTTACCAAAAAAAACAACAATAAATCCATATATATATATATATATATAGGCAAAAGTATTTCTACAGTCACTTTTAGATAAGCGTATCTACAGCCACCATTTTTAACTATGTTCTCCCCGGAGAACATAGTTATGACATTAAAGTTGCTTTTTTCTCTCTCTCCACGTCAGCAGACAGAATCTGAAAAGTAACTGAGGAAAGAAAAAAAAGCAATTTAATATTATAACTATGTTCTCCCGGGAGAACATAGTTAAAAATGGTAACTGTAGATAACCTTATCTAAAGTGGCTGCAGAAATGTTTACCCCACACACACACGTATATATATATATATATATATATAGGTAAGATCCTTTGACACCGCTGTCAAATTTGAAGTTTGACACCTCATCTAAGAGTCATTAGATCAAAAAATATCAATGGTGTCACATGCTTATAAGTCAGAATCGTTGATCTTTTTTGATCTAACAGTTCTTAGATGAGGTGTCAAACTTCAAATTTGACATCAGTGTCAAAAGATCCTGCCTCGTATATATATATAAGAAATAAAATTTATCTACATTAAACCCTTAAAAGAAATACCACTTATTTTTCTTGGTATTAGTGAAACATATGTTTTAATTTGCATACGTTACTTTACATTACATATATAAACATAAAGAAATGTTATACTTACCAATTACCATCTCCACTGCTCTTATTTAATGTAATTTTATAACTGATAATTATATTTTAATCCAAAAATTATAGACGTATATTATATAAAAGATTGTAAAGGAAAAAAGGGGTTTAAATATATAAACAAAAAGAAATTTTATACTTACCAATTACCATCTCCACTGCTCTTATTTAATGTAATTTTATAACTGTTAATTAGATTTTAATCCAAAAATTGTAGACGTATATTATATAAAAGATTGTAAAGGAAAAAAGGGGTTTAAATATAACCTCCCTCAATAAACAAATATAAAACTTATTTTACTAATAGTTTATCTGTTATTAGTTACTTAACGGCCTATAATTAGCCAATTTTCCTACTACAAACCCTTAACTCTAAATAGATTGCGGAAATTTGATTAATAAAAGGTATTAAAAAGTGATGTGCGCAAAAGTGAGTATACTTACTATCCCCCATACCATATTGGTGTTGAAAAATGAACTTTTGTCCTTGCACCGCTGCCCTCATGGACAACTTTTACATAATGTTTATAGCAAGAAAAACAAAAAAAATAAAAATAAAGTTCAAGCACACACAACTTCTATACACAACAGATCACATTATTCATATCAATTAAAATATCAAACTTATTTAATCAATAATTTACCTATCGTGACCACTTGTCTACTTATACTTCATTACTTTTCCTGCCACAAACTCGGTAGTTATTTACAGGCAAACTCATAAAACAATCAATTGAATGTAGCAACAAAAAACTAAGAAATCTTGGCGACGAACATCACTTCTCAATAGGATACAAGGAAAGGAATGACCATAGACATAAAGGCGTCATATGAAAGTGTAGCCGAACCGGTACGACGCGTGTCCTTCTCCTTAAACTTTTCAGTCAGACCCTGAAAATGTAACAAGTAATTAGCATGGTAACAATAACATGCATAGACGAGGAGCAACACTTGGTTATAAAGAACATGAATTTCCGAATGCTAATTTTTACAAATTTAAATGAACAAATGATGTTCCTAAATTCATAGGCCTTCAGATTGTTTTTTCGCAAAATTTATTGGATTATAGAATGTCACACTAACAGACTAACGACATTATTTCCTATCACATATCGCATAATCAAGACAATGCACATGAATGTAACAGGATAGACATCTTTGTCCCAAACTACATATATAAAGTAAAACCATGGAGCAGAGTAAGAAACACAAATGAAGAAATAGAGAAATGACAGGCACATTCATAGCTTCAAAAGTTCGGTGAGTTTTACCTTGATAATCATCCCACACCTGCATACATCCAAGAACAGAGCATTAGATACATAATGACATTTTCTAAATAGAGTAAACCCCAATTTGATCGAAATACAAATTTTCTAAACATGAGATCCTTGACATATTTTCAAAGTACAAATTTGTTGCTCGAAATATTAGCCACATCAATATGGTCCTCAAATAATCAAATGATGATTTTATCATTGCATGACATCAAATTGATATGGTCAGTCCCAATAAAGAGCAAGTCTTTTGATTATTTTGGTTACAAAAAAAAGGCATCAATTCAGGTAAATGTCTCAAAATAGGCCGAGCCGAACAAGTCAACTGGAATAACCTGACAAAATGTGTGAACAGGCTCAATAAAATTAAAAATTTGAAAGATTTTGACCAGACATAAGTCAACCTACAAGTTCAAAAATGTCACAATGAACTACTACAAATACTAAGTTGTTCTTTTTTAAGTTCACCTAAATAGTATTTTAAAACAAACATTCATCTATTTTAAGTAACAATTAATTTTAAATATTTTAATGCAAAATAATTTAAGAGGACAAGACTTGGAACATACGATAAGGTTGCTCCTTTGTAACCGAAAAATCACTGGTTTGAGTCTAGAAAACCGCTTTTGCAAAATGCAAATGTAAGACTTTGAAGTGTCTTACATCGACTTTTACCCCTACCCTTGCAAAGTCGGAAAGCCTTTGTGCCCTAAGGTTGTTCATAATGCAAATTAATTGAAGTTTTTTAAATCAACCTGATTAAACAAATTATTTGAAATTAACATTTTTAGGCTTTAATTGTATAAATAAGAAAAATGGGGCTAACGTGTCTAACCCAAATAGCCAGTAATCCACATAGGTCAGGCTGAGTCAACAAATTACTAGCCCGAACACTTGACTGGGTTCAGGCCAAACTGAGACCCCTAATTTGAGGACCAAATTGATGCAATAATCTTTTGAGGACCAAAAGAATGTTAAAGAAATCTTTCAAGAACCAAAACAGAAATTTACTCTTTTCAAATAAATAAGTGTAAAATCAGCACATGAAAGATCGAGATAAAATGTCTTACTCAACAAAACTGTCAAAACCAAGTTCAACCCTCCTATCACCTCCATCACTATACTTGGAAAGCAGAAGTTGTAGAACTGAGCCCGGTACAGCATAGCCAATACCATATAGAGCATCTCTTAGTTCTAATGGATCAATTTTCCCACTCCTATCTTTATCGTATCTCTCAAATATGCCCTGCAAGTGAAGTAACAAATTCAGAGGCAATTATAAGGACGAAGTTCTATTACAAAATACAAACTTTAAACTTCCAGAAAAAATTCACCCAAGCACAAGGTGCAGAGCATCAAATCACTTATCACTAATTCCAGCAAATGTGAGTCAGTGACTCGTTACCCAACATGGAAGGGATAGTTAATAAGTAGGATTAAAATTTGATCCACTTTTACACAGCCAGTGAACTATATAATGCAACTATTTACAAAATCTTTGTTATTGTAATGATGTACACTTTGTTGTTTGGTGATAATGCAAGATATTTTACATTGGATCAAATTTAAACTATAGTCAGGATGTACATGACGAGGACATGGAATACTTTAACATTTTACAATGTGTTATTAAATGAAAACCTCTACCAATATCTATGGTAATCATATAGCATCAAGCCCGGAAGTCCATATTACTTGACCACTAAATTTCTTGCCTAAAATGCAGGGGCAATTTGTGCACTGTGAGGGCAAGGTGACCGGAGGAGATTGAATGAGGATACCTCCGGGTTATACCAAAAAAAAAAAATGCAGGACAATTTGTGCACTGTGTAAAGCTAAAGATTACAGATGTTCACATTAGTTGATTCGTTCTTAGAAAAAACTGACACAACTCAAAAAGTAAAGCATATAACATCGTTCCTAAGTATAGTATGATGGTCCAAATGTGCAACTAGCAAGGAGATTGGTGTTGCTTTACATATCAATTTAAGGATCCTGGTATAAAGAACCAATATCTTTATAGGGAAAGGTTATACTTACTACCTAATTTTCTTACTACTTGTTACTACCAAATCTAGGACTTTAACCGTTGATTTCCGTCAATCTAACGGTTGTAATTGGTGGGATCATATTTATTAATTAATAATTAATTTGCAATAAATAATAACCGTTACATTGATGGAAAACAACGGTTAAGATTTAATAATAACAAATAGTAAGAAAATTATGTAATAAGTATAACCTTTCCCATCTTTATAAGAGATAAGTATCGGTATTAATGGTGTTTTCTCCATGAGGGAGGGAATTGGGGTTGGGGGTAGGCTTTTATAGTGTATGATTTGGGTACTAGATGATCAACCCTTTGCCTGTGCAAGTGAGGAGTCTTATATAGATGTTACTAGTGAAGTGAGTATGATGAATCCCGGTAATGAGGGACATACCGTGATTGGAGTTGTCATGTTGCATTTTGGTGCTAGAACCATCATTTTAGGGGATGGGGTGCTGTACATTTAACGCTTCAGTAAAAATTGGGTTACTGTTTTGCCTTAAATCAATTAAACATATCAATTAATGAAGCATAGGGTGAGTGGGGCCAATGACTGTTCCAAAACATACATAAAACATGCTTAGGTGTTTTTAGATGGAAGGTAACAGTATATGAGCTAAAAGAATGCCTCAAGTTTATTTTAACTTCGAGAATCCCTTCTTAACAATGGAACGATTCACTCATGGTGTCTACACCAAACTAGGAACTAGGAACATAAACCAAAAATCGCCTTAGAAGAATTTTACAGCATCTAACTTTATGTTCCACCCATCTATCTGGCTTCTAGGGAAGCTAGTTATAGTACTAAATAGATTCACAAAATATGCAAATAAAGTTTATCTGTAAGAAATATAGGAAGAATGAAAAAGAGACTCACTCGCCAGTGACCAAGGCAATTCCAGAGTGCTGCAAATTCATTTGGCCCTGTGACAGCACAAGCAAATTGGCAATTTATATCAATAAAATTAAACAACTCCAACCCAAATAAAATAAAATAAAATAAAAATCACATTTTTGGAATGTCAACATCTAGCCCTAATTTGGAATTGAAGTTACCAATTCTGAGGGGTTCATTAGGGTGCTTGAAGAGAAACATGAGGAGACGAATAGTCCTAAGATTGAAATGGTGAAAGGAAGAAGAAAGAGCTCGTTGCAATTCATTCTCATCGATAAATCCGCTTCGATCCCTATCCACCATCTGAAAGCTCTGAATCACATCTGGGTTGGTTCCAGGTGGGAAACCCGAATACCCAGAAGACGAAACCGAATACCCAGAAGACGAAACCGGATACCCAGATGGTGGAACTGAATAAGAAGGATACCCAGATGAAGAAACTTGTCCATAGTTGTTGTAGTTTGGAGGCGCAGAAGCGTTTGATGAAGTTTGGGAATAAGGAGTGGCATGTTGGTAATTTGAAGACGGGGGAGCATTGGAATATTGAGGCTCCTCAGGCGCAGATGGAGCGTAAGACTGAGAATGGTATCTGCCGTAGGAAGACATCGTTAGCTACCTTCAATTCAATTCAAGCTTGTTGAAAGAGAAAATCGAAAATCAGAGAAACAAAAAACGTAGATAGAGAGAGAGAGTTGGTAATTAGGGGAAGCGTTTGCCTTATTATTAATTTATGACAAAAATCCGCACACGTAACGCAAGTTCGAAACCGGATCGGCGAAGCCGGTGGTCAATATCGGTATTCGGCGTGTCGTCTGGAATGATATCACCTAAAATATTTTATTAAGAACTTTATTAACGCTGCATTCTCTTTTTCAGTTTAAATTGAATATATTATTCATTATATATTATCATAATATTTAACCAATTATTGTCATTATATAAATGAGTTCAATTGTTCAAAAAAAAAAAGTAGACCCATAAATTTTTTAGTTTAAAAATTAATTAGATAAAAAAATTATATATATGGACAAAATTTTTTACATTCAATCATAATCATTAATATTAAAGTATTTAAACATAAACACTACAATATAAGGTGTTTATATATACTTACGATCAATATATATTTGAGAAAAGTTCATCAATGTGGTACTTGTGATTTATTTCAAAATTACTTATGTTACCGTGATTTATTTTTATTACATATGCGCCTATAATTTATAAAATGGTATATTTATTTTATCATATATGCTCTTGTTATCTTTTATTTTTTATAAAGCATTAGGCATATATATGATAACAAACTCTAAAAATAATACAGAGTTTTTTAAGTTTTTGAGTGAGATGACTTGCTTAACATAATTCAATATTTATTTAACACGTTTGCTCACACGACGAGAATTCAGTGGCCTTGTGGAGGTATCGAACCATGTTAAACAACAATCTCACCCCTAAAGTTGAAGCTTAGAAGTAAAGTTATCAATAATTTTTATATTATCTCTTTATCACTCTAGAATTATGGACCATATTGTTATACCTGTTTATCATAACATTTCATCCCCTTACAAATGGACCTTATCATCAAGGTCTAATAGAGAAAAAACTTTGTCAGCCATACCTATATGACATTTCAAATTACCTCCAAAGGGGTTCTTCTAGCTACTTCACATGCTTATCACGGAAAAAAAATTAGTGCTGTAGATCCCATGTGGTCCTTCCATTCAGTGACTGACACTTGTATAAAATTTTATTTTTTATTTTTTCTCTTTCCTCTCTCTTCAATAGTTAACTCATCATCCTGATTGGTTTGGACTACTGAATTAATGGTGGTACAGGACCACCAAAATTCTTCTCCCTTATCACGTGCCTTCTTCTCACACTCCGTGGAAATTTTGGGCATTGCTAGCTCAACCAAGAATGTACGGTTCCTCTTGGAATGAAAAATGGACATGTCCACAATTGTAGCCAAGAAAGGTACTCACCACATGTGTGTCTAGGCCAAAGATGTAAGTGAATAACTCTTTCTAAACACAGATAAAACAGATTTGAACTTGGTCTATCTGAATGCTTTTTTTTTCTCCACGGGCACGATAATAGTAAGTTCTGGTCACATTTGGATTCTGAGGTGATGGTTGTCTTCTTTTCCATCATCCTCGTGGAAATGCAAGGATCAATTGATGTTCTAGATTTCTTTTTCATTGATGCTAATCAAGATGTGACCCTTCTTGGCTATGAAATTATTTTCGATAGTGAAAGATTGAGATCCAATGTGGCCCTTCTTGGTGGCGTGAAAGCGTGAAAGAGTGAAATCTCATGACTGTGAAGACCAAGAACACTCTTGTTGGTAATAACTTATCAACCAAGTATTTTAAGTGTATTTATTAATTATATAAATAACTTATCTACATTAACTACAAAAAAAAATAATCCTAAATTTATATTACTGTAAGAGCTTGTTTATATGGAATTGTATATGATGTCAACGCTAGATAAATAGCACACTACAAATAACAAATTAAATTAAACTCCACAGTCAATTATTGAATATAGAAATTCAATACTCGATCTTCTAGTCAAAATGCATACCAAGGAGACCAAGTTAGTGGCAAAAAAATGTACACTAAGACAAAGGATTTAAGCAGAAAATAGGCAGATGGAAACTATTTTACTTTCATTACAAAAAAAATGTTGAATAAATGAAATTGAAATCTAACTCATTTGAGAAACTTCAAAGTTCTAAATTGTAAATACATCTGAAAGCACCAGCTACTTGAGAACATAGAGAGAATGCAACATCAATGTGAGAACTTACAGAACTACCACTGTAACACTGAACAAGTTCATAAGCATCATTGTACTGGCCTGTGAAGACCACCACTCACCAGCAATTCTTGAAGCAAAATCATGATATAACCTCCCGAATATATTAGTAAACTTAACCCGAAAAATAAGTTAAAGGAAACATGAGAAAACATACACTTTAAAAAACAAAAAAAATGAGAGAACTATGTTATCATGGTAATTCTATAAGTAGTGGCAGTAGTTGGAAGATTAAAAAACAAGCTAGAATAATAGCATGCCATACACAGAAATAACTTTTAATGACATATTAAAATATAATTAAGTTCGGTGTACTAAGCTAATAAAATATTGACATAGTATTAATTTTTAGTCCAAAAAATGTTATGCTCCCTAATAAATCAAACTTTCTCAAAACAATTTCTTAATGATAAATCTAATAAATTACAGAAACCATAAATCCTTATTGTTGCTATTGAAATACTATATGCTTTGAAACAAAAAAAAAAGAACTTTCTCCATCTGTCTTTAACTGTACTCTTCCTCCACTACTCTCTCTCCAACACACACACACACAGAGACAAAAGCGTCTTTTGCTTGCTCAACGCTCCAAAACACCCAACAAGACATATATTTTAAAAAGCTTGAGTTAATGATTCTCACGTCCTACATTGTTCCAACACTTTTCTTAAATCAAACTCCAACTCAAACTCAAAAACATAAAGCCAAGTCTTTCTCTTTTTATCACAGTTAAAATTTGGCATTTTGTTGAGCAAATCTTGCATCTTATCGTTTTCTTAAATCAGAAATCATTTTTTATATTCAAAGCAAAGGCCTTTTTCATTGCCAGCCATGACCGAGGTCCTCCACTCCCCACCCCATTTTGCTTCTTCACAAACTACAACAACCTCAACCTCAACCTCTTCCTCTCCACTCTCTTCATTGTCTTGCCATGCCATTTTTCGACCTCCCTCACAGCCAAACCTTTCTCTTTTATCGCTTTTGGTGACCCTTTTCAGGAAATCCTTCGTTGCTTGCAAGAGTGCCTGGAAAGAACTCTGCATCATGGATATCGGCTCCCCCACTAACGTGCGCCATGTTGCGCATGTCACCTTTGATAGGTTCAATGGTTTCTTGGGTTTGCCTGTTGAGTTCGAACCTGAAGTTCCCAGAAGACCTCCTAGTGCTAGGTGTATATTCATTATGTTATGATGTTCTAAGAGACTTCTTCATCATGCATGTATCATTGTTTGTGTTTTGGATTGAATTAGAGTGACATTACTAAATGCATGTTTGGTTTGGACTAATTTTAAGAAAAAAATTGTGTTTTTATATTTTCAAGCTCAGGATGATCTTGATTATAAGCTGTTTTGAACATGAAATATGTTAACTTTCTTTAGATCCCTCCTTTTATTAGTGATTTTATCCTTTTTACTAATCTGATGTGTCCCCTTTGTTTTTTTTTGGTTTGATTTTCACATGTAGTGCAACTGTTTTTGGAGTTTCAACAGAATCCATGCAGTTATCTTATGACTCAAGAGGGAACAGTGTGCCAACAATTCTGCTGTTAATGCAAAGGCATTTATATGCTCAAGGAGGGTTAGAGGTTGATCACCTAGTTTTGTCTCTAATTTTCTCATGGTGCTGATCAATATTGGACCCAATGTGCATGACAAGCAAAATAGATAGTCCTGCTTTATAATTCACTACCCTATGAGGCCTTGTTCATTTTACAAATGAAAACTTTACTGGTCCTGCTTGGTTAAGAAGTTGAATTTACACATGTAGGTGGAGGGGATTTTCAGAGTTAATGCGGACAATAGTCAAGAGGAACATGTTAGGGATCAATTAAATTTGGGATTGGTCCCAGAAGGCATTGATGTATATTGTTTGGCAGGACTAATTAAGGTATAACATTGCAAGATGATTGCCTGTGGTTCCTCTGTTCCTGTCCATATTTCTACATGCTTGTTTAGTGAATTGATCTGAATGATCATATTGAAAGAAAAAAAGGTCTCTTTTGTGATATGATGATGGTAAATAGTTTTGCTTGCAGAATTTATGACTTTTAAGACTATTATTCCAAAAAGGACCTAAAAATGTTATATTTTATTATTATAAATCTAACAAATAATAGAATCATGTATTCATAGAATGAATTCAACATGTAATTGATTGGAGAAAGGAACTAATCAATTTCACACTGTTGGCTTTAATGGATCAGATGAATAATACAGTTATCTAACCATACAATATTTGGGCCATAGACTAGCTGGTAAATTGGGACTCTGGCACATCCTGTAATTAGGAAGAGATGGTTAATTTTCACTCCTATTTGTCTATCTTGACTCCTCTCTAATAACTATTTTTTTTTATAATTTTCCTAAAATGCTCTTTATTATATAGTTAAATCAAACTAGTGTTCTGTTGCATCTCCTATAGTTATCCAAATTTCTAATTAACAATTGTAATAATTTTTTAAATGTAAAAAATCACTACCTAATTACAGTATTAGCTTTTCTTTTTAATTCAATGTGCCTTAAGCCTGTTGAAAACAGATGTATTATGATCCTGTTGTTGCACTATTTTTCTGTCAAGAATTTTAATATCACCATGCATTTGCATCTTTGAAATGATGCAGTTAAAACAATTCTATCTCTTCCTTTTTCATGGCTTTTAGACAAGCCCAATGAGAACCTTGATTTTTCTATTTGCTTTCCATTCTCCATGTATCATATGCTAGTGAATTGCATCCATATCAACCTCTGCTGCTGTCTGAACCTTCCAACTTAGTTACTGCTAGCCACTACCGGCCTACAAGTGTCTTTAGGACAAATATTACAAGTTTCCGAACATCTTAGTTCAAGTGCTACTTGGCGAACCTATAGCACTACTTAGTTGGGAATGTCACCTTCATTGGTGTAGTTTTGTCTAAGCATGTAACCCATCTTAAATCATTCCCATTTAATTATACTCTTGTGCATAGTAAACTGTCTTGTTTAAGAAGAGATGTAAGGTACATCCTAGGAAATATTACTCATGTGATATCTATTATTTGTTAGTGATTTATTTTTGGCATGACGAAAATATGTATTGTGTTATTATATACTATATGATAATTTGGTTTTATGTTCTTGCACTTTTCAAGGCTTGGTTTAGGGAACTTCCTACAGGCGTTCTAGATCCATTATCATCAGAGCAGGTAATGCAATGCCAGACTGAGGAGGAATGTGCTGAACTAGTGAGGCATCTACCTTATACTGAAGCTGCACTCTTGGACTGGGCCATCAATCTGATGGCTGATGTTGTCCAACAAGAACATCTTAATAAGATGAATGCACACAACATTGCCATGGTTTTTGCACCAAACATGACTCAGGTATGTTCCTATAATTTTTAATTCTCAAGTGATTGCGGGGAAGAAAAAATGTACTATATATAACTCCTATATATTTTATCTATCTATTTTATTAAATTGAAAATGTACATCTTGGAAATCCAATTAAAGTTTTCTTCTCTAGGAAAGTATTTTCTGCACTATTCTGACAATACTTTTACCTTTAGTGAAAGCCTTACTGTGTTGTGTTTTTCCTGAGTAAAGATGCCAATGTGATATCTGATGGTAGGTTTAAATCAATGAAAGTATTTGATCTTTCTGATTGCAGATGGCAGACCCTTTCACTGCATTGATGTATGCAGTTCAAGTGATGAACTTCTTGAAGACACTTATATTAAGGACACTGCGGGAAAGAAAGGATTCTGTGGTAGAATCTTATCCTAGATTTTATTTAGAACCTTCTGATGAGAATGTTCAACATAAACTTTTGGAGTCCTGCCAGCAAGATACTGCTACAGAGAATGGAGAGGCTCAGGAAAACTTTGTTTCAGATAAAACTGTCTTAGAATGTTCCTCTGAATCCCTCCAAAACAACTCCTCAATTGAAGGAGAATCTTGCAGTTTGGTTAGCTCTTCTGAGAATCTAGTTTGCAATGAGTTTTTTTGTTGTGAGTTTCCACCCAAAGGAAACATAGGGAAGAGTAAGACTGGTCAATCAGGTAGTTCAAGTGCTAGAAAAGGGTCCAAAAAAATCAAAGGCCAGCCTATGATCCATGGAACAGTGTCTATTGAGAAAAGGGGAATTAGGAGCTTGAGCCGCACGGAGTCAAGATCTGAGGGACAGAAGCCTGGCGGTGAAAGAAACAATGGAGTGTAAATTGATTATTTGACATTGTGGCATTGTACGTTTGTTTAAGTCTGAAGCTGCAAATTTCTAGGGGAAGTTTGTGAAGTGGTTTATGTATGTTTTCTTTATTTCCTGGGTTTTCTTAACTTATCTGATTTCAAGGATAGCACTATGATCACACTAACATTGTAATGAAATCTCATTCCATGTGTGTTTACTTATGTTCATAATTATTCTTTAATCATAAATTCATCTGTCACGGTTGCACTTTTTAAAGTACATATGGATCCTTATCTACTAATTTGGTTTCCTGCAAGTGTATGGCTGATACAAAAGGATTTGCATAAACTTACATAGCTAAGATGGTAATATTATGTGCTACGCGTTTAGGTGTTAGTGGAATATTTTTCTCTTGGACCATAATAGTGGAAATAGAACTTTACTACAAACTTTTGTGAAAGCAACAAAATTGTATGATTGATTTGGGAGGCATCATGTTCACAAAGTTATACAAATTCTATGACGTTTTGAGGAGGTAGGAAATATCAAGAGGAAAGAAAACCACACAACTAAGAAACTTTAAAGTTGAAGAAAAGGTTGCAAGCTACTTTCCCACCAAAATGCATCTATTGGTTATTTGTATGTATATTGGGATAAAGAAGTAAGAGGGCTGCGTGAAAAGAAACCATTTTCCTAGAAGGGAGGGTGCAAAGTATGTGGTATTGATAGAACTAGAAGGCATGCTTGTATAAGTTCTTGGTTCGTGGCAATTTTGTTCTTTAGCTTAATACTAGTGCAGAAAGCAAAATGGGATTATAGTGTTTAATAACACCCATTTATGCTCGAGAAGTGCTTTACTTAGAGTAAAAAGTGAACCAATACATTTGTGCATTACCAATTACATAGAAGAAAAGCTTATAGGAGACTGCATACTACAGAATAGATTCATCTTAAGGACAACACCTGTATTATTGTGTGAAAGATAAAACCGTATGAACTAAGATTTTTTCGTGGTCTTATCATCCTGAAATTGCATGGCTTAACTTTGGCCAGTGCAAACTTGATACTGTTGTACCAAGGGTCACATGACACTGTACATAAGCATGCCACGTTGCCTACAATATTCAATCATGCATAGCCACTTGGGAAGCTAGCAAGTGGAAGTGGTTAATGAAATGTGTGATAATTTAAGGATTGGAGAGAAGGGTGTGGTTGTATTGTATCTGCACGTGTACAAATAGTCTTGCCCCATCACATCAGTGTAATCTGGACGGCACCATGACAGGATCGAATCATTGCCCAAATTTTGCCCTTTACATACCAAGAAAGTTTGTCCCTTATTTCTTTCCCTAAAGAGGATGTTTAATTATATCACCATCTGCACAGGCAAGCTTAATAGTTATACCTTTTTATATATTTAGGTAGAAGCCTAGTAGGTTAAAAGATTTGTTGTCTGATGCAATTCGTGTATTAAACCCAAGACTGACTTTTGTTTTGGAAAATATCAAGCCATGAAGTCATTTCCATGACCTTGGAACAAAGTAAACTTTAAGAATCCAACTCCAAAAGTCTAAAGAAAGTATGTTAAATTAAGATAACTCTCACCATTGAGATTACTAAAGTGGAATAAGATATGGTAAAATCTCACCTAACCTTATCAGATATAAATCTAACTTCTGTATCTGTCCTCCCCCTGCATGACTCTTCCCTCAAAAAGTATAACCAACCATTTATATGCCATTCCAACGGTAAAGGAAAGGTACCAAAAAATCACAGCTTCCTACTATATAATTGCATCTTCCTCTTGATTTTTTCACATGCTCTTTTCATACCTCTTTTCCCTCTCTCTCTCTATCTCGCTCAACCATCCTAAGTTTTTGAACACCCTTCCTTTCTTTCTGTGTTGTTCTATAGAAAGCAAAGCAAAGCCATGGCAGCATGTGGGAGCCTGCAACACATCTTCGATAACATATTGCCAGAAAACCCAACATTACTTGAATCCCTCTCAAGAAACCAAATAAAACCTATAAAATCCATAGAACAATCCTCATCCTTTACTGAGATATTTGGTGAACTCTATTTCAAGGAGAGTGCTGTATCATCACCCTCATCTCCCCACGTTTCTACTTCATTATCAACAGAGATAAACCACACAAAGCTCAACCATAATGAACATTCAGGGTCTTCTGATATTAGCCAAGCTCCATCTTCAGCCTATGTTTCAAGCACCCCAATAAGAAACCACACCAATAGGCACAAAAGTAGTGAGAGCTTTTCATCCTTGAGTTCTGAAAGTTTGCAGCTTTGCACGGAGGGTCTTGGTTTCGAGAGTTCAGATGATGTTGAATACTTGAATGAATGTTGGGAAACTCATAGTGAGAAAGAGAGTGTGAAAAAGCATTTATCTTCAGAAGATTCTTATGGTGAATTCAGAAGGTCGAGGGTCAATGGGGGAGAGTATCCTCCTCCCATATCATGCATGGGGAGGAATGGGAAGCCTTGGGTTTGCTTTAGATGCTATAGGAGTGATGGGAGATTTGTCCTCAAAGAAATAAGAATACCCACTCAGGAGTTCTTGCATGCTTATAGAGAAGATGGAAGGTTGAAGCTTCACTTTGTTCAGCCTGATGATGAGTTTTTAGAAGAAGATGATGATGATGAAGAAGATGTAGAAGGTATAAATGAGGAAGAATATGACATGGGAAAAGAAAATGATGATTGTGTAAGAGATCATGTAAATGAAGAAAAAGAGATTGATGCCCAAGTGACTAGTAACTCACTTGATGAAAGGCAGAAAATTTGAATGTTGGAGACATTTTCTTCCCAATGGATTTGCAATAAATAAATAAATAAAAAATAGAATGACATAGGATTATGCTTTTACACTCATTTGTATATGCTAGCTTTAATTTTATCTAGGAAGGTGTCTACCAATATTGGTTGACTAAAGAGAAAACTGCAATCTTTTGTCAATGTTGTCCCACGCTACACTAATCATCCCTTGTAAATGGAATAAATTCGTTGCATCTTCTACTCATATTATGACAGTATTTTATTTTTGTCAGTAAATAATTTATTTTAAAATTAAGAGAGCGTGATTTGATATAGAGTAAGATACGTATCACAATATGAGTGACAGGTACACTGAGTTTTCTGTACATCCATAGTAACAAAAATATTCTCTTTGTAAACGAGTCATGTCCAAGGCCTATCTTTTTTCTTTAAAGGGAGGATTTCAGTAACAAAGTGAATTTTGAGAAAAGTCCATGGAGACCCACACGCTAAAGAAGAAAGGAAAAGGAAGTTAGAGTGGGAGTAAAGTGTATAAAGGAATATGAACTTACTATTACTTACCAATTCTACTAATGTTCTTAAAGTTTGAAAAAGTAATTAATATTTTTTTAATTTTTTAAAATTAATAAATAATTAAACTTTTATATTGATAATTATTTTAAAACAAAAAGAATATTTGGTCTTCCTTTCACCTCAAAAGAGTAATATGTACGGTAAGCATCCATTCAATGTCAATGCACACTCCACATTTATGATGTCTAATATAGTAGAACATGCTAATAACATTGTCTTTTAGATAAGTAAATCACATTCGGGAAATTGTGCTTTCAGTGTACCATTATGGCACACTCTTTCACATACCTTCAGCCTAATCGAATATGCTATTATATGGGCATAAAATTGACTAATGAAGCACCATCTTTATTCGATGATGGAAAGGGTTGAATCTAGGTTGGCAATGACATTAAATCATGCAAATCGTAACGCACTTTTTTTACTGCAGAAAATATGAAGATAAGAACTAATGGAAAGTAGGATAATCTATAAATAAAGGGATTTTGTTTTGTCCTTTAACATGACACAACAAAATTTCTTACACACACAACATTTTGTGGGTCCCACACTTTTTAAAACAAAATAAATAAATAAAAATTAAGGCACGCAAAACGAATCTCTATAACATTACACAATCACTTTTCCTACAACATAACTCTTATAAAACCCATAAATAAACCAGAATCACTCTAACAAAGATAAGATTATGAAAAGGACACGACATACCAAAAAAACATGACACCAAGATAAGAACATGCAATATGTGATCCGCGACCATGGCATTTTAGAAAAAATGATGTGAACATTATGACAAAAATACTCGATGCTTATATTGATTTAATGCACAACATATATAATGTTTGCCCAATAACATATACTTTTGAGAATATCTCGGAAGCCGACTCATTTCAAAGAAGTAATTAGAGTTAGTATATGTTTTTGAGGGCCGACTTGACTCAGCGGTAAGCTATTAGAGTTAGTATATGTTTTTGAGGGCCGACTTGACTCAGCGGTAAACTTACTTGTTGTGGTGTGTTAGGTCGCGGGTTCGAATCAGCCTCTCTGCAAAAAATAGGGAAAAAACTGCCTAGAGTATTCCCTTCCCCAGAAACTCACGAAGTGAGTATTTGAACTGAGTCGGCTCTTTATATGTTTTTTAGAATACCCAGAGGTCAACTCATCCCACTAATCTAATTTTGGATTTGTAACTTTCCACCCTCCTCAAAAATTGCGTCTTTTTAAGAATTTTCTTCGTAGAGTGTATGACAAAAAAACCTCGTCTTAGAATTTTCTTAAATCCCCAGATTAAGGTATTGCCTTTTAAGAATCACATCCAACTAAAACTTAGCTGTCTTCAAGACAATGACATCCTATTCCTAAATGAGGATTCTTGTTTAGAGCAATATTTTGGAGGTTTATTTCATGTACATAATATCTTGTGATGAAACAATAATTAACAGTTAACACCAGTCAAAAGTGAAAATCAGAAGCGAAGATAAAGATAGAGCTCCCAATGGAAATAGCATAGAATGAAACATTATGTTCAATCATAGTGTGAAGTGATTCAAATGAATAATTTTTCTTGAAAGTGTAGTACAAAAGATCAAATCACTTTGCTGATTGATCTTTAATTCCACATTATTAAATTACATTGAAATCAGCAAATGATATTGTGTGTTATCCCTTTGTTCTTGCCTCCTTGGTGAGTGATAAATGTTCTTGTAGTCTGTAAAAGCCTTAGAGCATCCTTGGCATGATTCTATAACAGTTACAAAGTAAATGCTTATCAATCATGGGACGGGATTGTTGCCATCTAATGTTAGAAGAACCTTATATAAATCTGGACGCCGATCACGAAAAACTCCCCAACAATGTCTCATGGATTTGATTTTGTCCAAATCAAATTGAGCAATAAGAACAGCTTCCTCTTTATCATCAGCAACTGAAACAATTTCTCCAGTAGGTCCTGCTTGTTGAAAAAAAAAAAAGACAAAAGAAGATACAGAGAAGTTATGCCTGCAGCTAATTTTTTTCAAGAATATACAAAATGAAGAAAAAAAAATGATTACAATTAAAAAGAAATACAAAATAAAAGGTTGATATAAAAAATACAGACGAAAGAGGGAATACTACACAGCAAGAAAAGATTGGTAAAAGGTTGATATGAATGTGAAAAAGCATAGCATCTTTGAAATGAAGAGCTTTCCCACACTGGTCTAGGATTAAGGTTTGCTTCCATGCAGAAAAGAAAACAGTTCAGTCAAATTACCTGCTATAAAGGAGTTTCCATAAAATGTTATCTCACTCTTTCCATGCTCAGTCTCAATTATCTCCTTTCCTATCCTATTTGAAGCCACAACAGGTACCTGCATTTTCCAAAATTAATTGATCCAATATATTGGAAAGTTTAAGTATGCATGTTTGTTGCAAGTGATTAAGCCCTTGATATGTATTAAAATTTAAAAAAGATGGGCAAAGGATAACTTTCTTTCTCTATGATATATACTGCAGCAATAGTCATTGGATTTGTCTATCCAACAACTATTGCTGAAGGAGTTCAAGACTAGGACTCCTAAATAGATCTAGCCACAGGCACATCATACATACATAGATATAAGAAAGAGATATGAGGATAAGGACCTCATAGACACGTACTATAAATGATAAATATCCGAGGTGGGTCAGTAGTATACAAAACATACCAAATTGGCCCCAGCATGTCCTTGCATTACTCGTTTCCAATGGTCACGAGAGTCAACATTTTCATCATGAGGTTCAGACCCAATAGCAGTAGGATAAAATAAAATCTCAGCACCTTGAAGCACCATTGCTCGGGCTGCCTCAGGAAACCATTGATCCCAGCAAATAGCTGATACCGAAATTAATTAAAAAAAATTTGTCAACTTCATTCAGCTGAGTTTTCTTTCTGGAAGAAAGATGAAAAATGCAACTTCTAAAATGTGTTTGGTTGCTATAGTAAAGCTAAAGTCAAATCTGGGGAAATATTCTTATAAATTCAATATCTTTCTATTTGTCTTAGAAATCTTGATACAACCACGTTACATAAGGTAAACGTGCAGACAGAATGGAATGAAACGGCATGGTTCTGTTATGTTCTCCTTGGTTCCACCCTTTTAGTAGAACCAAGTTGTACCACTTTTTTAACCCCATGTCTAGTTCAGTTCTGTCTGTAAAATGCACCAAACATAGAACATAACCCATATGTTATTTTCCATCTCATTCTAACATGTCAACAAAATACACTCTAAAGGTTTGATATATACTTCTTATTGTACGGGCCAAAAGAACAGAATGTAAACAGTCATATTAATTTGTAAGTTCTTACCAACTCCAATCTTTGCAAATTTAGTCTGGAAAACCTGCAAGGCAAAAGCCTCAATGTTACAGTCATAAAAAAGAACTGCAAAACCAAGTTCGAATAAGGCTATCCTATGCACCCACCTTAAATCCAGTGTCCCCCGGACTAAAATAGAACTTTTCCTCATATCCTGTAGGAGAGATTTTTGACCGAGTTAGGACAATTGTACACATACTAAATGACACATAAATGACCTGAATTTGCATACCTGGTCCATCTGGAATATGGGATTTTCTGTAAATCCCAAGATCAGTCCCATCAGCATCAATCATGGCTATTGAATTATAATGGGCATTGTTTGCCTCCTCAAAGAAGCTAACTGGTATGACTACACCTAACTCTTTTGCAAGTTTCTGCATCCTATATCATGTACAATGAAACAAGAATAAGATTCACTACAGAATGATGCACATAAAAGACAGCCAAGATTTGTTCCTCTGTCCCTTAAAAAGCACCATAATATGGTTCCAGTCCACTGAGTAGCATGCCAGCACTGACTGAGAAGCAGATAACAGAAGCCACTTTCTCCGTTCTTTTACCTCAAAATTGTAGGATGGCCCTTATATGGCTTAGCTCTTTGAATGAAATCCTCTCTTTGTGCCTGACAGAAGTAATAACCTTCAAAGAGTTCCTGAAATTAGTCATGCATCATTAAGATGATCCAAACACACAACCCATCAGGGTTTCAGTCAGAAGTAACCAGTCCAGTAAAATTGCTATCTCTACACTGATATGATACACGAATCTGTTTTTTCCACATAAACATCAAAAGTTATTAAAAATCCCTTGTGTGGTCAGTAGTTTTAAAGCTAAATAAAATTCCAGCAAAAAGCCAAAAACATTTTATCAATGTCAGCAATGACAATCAAGAATCTTCAGCATTATTAAGAAATCAATATTAAATATTTAGTGTAATAGTCTAGTAGATAAATAACTAATGCAGAAGTAGAACAGTAATTTATTCAAATCTAATCTAAATTCCATTTTACAGAAAACATTCTGCTAAAGAACAATTCTGCTTTCTTTCTAACAGATTCTCTCACTATATTTCTTATAGAGTATATCATATAGTATGACTCAAATCAAAGTCCTTGACTATAACCTGCTAAGATTTGTAATATATTATACATGATAGAAAATAGTTATATAAAAGAAATATCATCGTATGAAAGGCTTTATACAATCTACTTAGTGAATCATACATGACGAGAAGTCATCTTCACGTAAACTGATAAACTAACCAGATCTATGCTTCTATGTTCTAACCCACAACCACAATATTTGCATTATTTTGCTGGAGCTTGCTCCTTCTCCACAATATTAAGATTTAGTTGTATCAAGGACATGAAAGAAATGTTAATAATGGCGTCTAAAAGATGTGTTGAGGGTGATTTTGAAACCAAGGAATGAAGAATACGCATAGAATCCCCCGTTGTTGCATACATATTCTACTTGATCTTTATAAAATATTGTTAAGGCATTAGATCTTCTATAATTGATATGTCAAATATGCACACCTGAATGAGAACGATGTTTGCACCCTGTTTATGAGCAGCTCTAACTAGCCTGCATAAAAGAGTGAAAAGCATCACATGACATGCGTAGACATTTTATTTCTGCCATTGATTAATCTACAAATTATCTCTAATTTACATAAAAAATAAATATGAAAGAAAAATGAAGCTAAAAAAGTAGCAGTCAGAAACACAAACAGAATCCAAATAGACAGAACTGAATTAATTTTTTACATCTAAATGGCAAAACAAAAAGTCCACCAAGAAACTCAAAATTAAGCATCTATCCTGCACGTAGAACAGAAGCAGAGTGCTAGCAGCAAGAAGAGTGTTGAGCATTCAAGAACATCGCAGGATAGAATCATTAACTGCTAATCCGAACTGAATCCAGACAATGAATAGTACAATTTTCTAGCTATATAAAGATAATGTAAACAGGAACCATTTGTTTCCTAGTTGGGATTCATAAGAAGGGCCGACCCAGTTCAATACCCACTCGTGAGTGTTTGGGAAAGACATACGAGTCAAGCCTTACCCCCGCTTTTGCGGAGAGGCCGAGTCGAAGCCGGGACCTTGGACATCACCGTAAGCATGCTTACCAAACACTGATTTAAGCACTGTTAAGTTTGTCTTGTGCACTTCACCCAAAGAAAGTTGTCACATGCAATTCAGTTCAAATGTTTATGCTGTTCCTTTTAAATGTGAGCGATACTCAGATGAATCAGATCATGCAAGAGCTAAAAATGAAATCTTTTTAACCTGGGCAGCTCATAAACTTGTAGACCCTCGTCACCGAGTTCAGAATTTAGAGCATGATTTGGGATTGCAAGAGCGAACAATCCGAAATTAATTCAATTCCAGATATGGGGTTTAATTAAAAAATAAAAAAATGGAATTTTTAACAACAGCGATGCTTCACATGCCTCGAGGTGATGGCGTATTGATTAGAAACATGAAGAAAAGAAGAAAAAAAGGTGGTAAGAAAGACCTCTCGGCGGTGGCGACATTGGTTGAGACATCATCGGTACAAGCAAACTGTAGCGCCGACACCACCACGTTTCTCGCCTTCTCCATCTGCAGCAACTACACACAACACAACGTAAGGATTGGCACCACTTTTGTGGTAAGAATATATTTGCCTCAAGCAATTTGAGTTTGGGGATAGAGGAAGGTAAAGGAATAATAAGCTTATTCTAAAGACTTTAGAGTTGTCCCAAATTGGCAAATTGCAATCAGCTTTCGTTGCAACTGGAGGTGCTCACTCGATTTTTGACTAGACCACTTTTTTTAAAAATAAAGCTAATCCCAATCAAAATCACTAGGATGAGTGCAGAGCCAGCGGTTGGGGCGTTAGGATTGGTTCAGTACTATGTTTAATTATTACTATTGTATCCAATCACTGTCTAAGTCAACCAAATGGGACAGCTAACTTAGGCGATACGTGGATGGGAAATCATATGCATTCGTTTCCCACCTATTACATCTTTCACGGAAATAATATCTATCGTTATAAAGGATATTTATTTTTTATTTAACGGTTAATTTCCTCTCAATAATTATAATTTATTAGATTAAAATTATTATTAATTGATAAAAAGTTTGGCACATCAAATTTAATCCAATAAATTATAACTGTTGATAGACGAAATCAACGACAGTGGCGTAGCCACTCCTTTGCCGACAGGTGCCTCGACACCTGCTTGGTTTTAAAAAAATTTATTTATTATATGTAAATATATAATTAATTATAATTAACAAAAATTAAATTTATAATTTGGCACCACCTAAATAAATATAATTAATTTATGTTTTTCATTCAGAAAAATAAAACTCAATACCCAAATCATTTTACCTGACCCATAACTTAAAATCACTTTCAAAGCCCTAATTTGTGACTTACAATTGCAATCAGATTTCTCTTAACCTTATGCTTTGCTCCTTTTTTTCATCTGACTTGTTGCACAACTTGCTAGCTATGCGAGACTTCGATTGAAATAGCAATGGCTTACGAAATGAAAAGATGGAAGAATCAAACAAAAATATATTTTGTAAATAGAAAATTATAATGAAGGAGAATCCCTTTGACTCTAAATGTTGTTTGTATGCTTTAATTTATAGTTAATATATCAATTATAAAGTGAATTTTATAGAAAAGTATTATATTTGTGTGTTTTCATATCCTTATGATAATGTTTGGTTCATTACTTATTATGCTATAGGAGGAAAGTGAAATTCTTATGTTTGAAATGCTTACCCAAAATGTTAGTACCCAAAATCATTCAGAAAAATATTGCTGCAGTTAATGCATATAAGTTATCTGCATTTACTCTCAGAATGATGTCATTTTGGGATTGAAAAATTTAAAAATTATAATTATAAAGACTAGAATAACCCTAGAATAAATTAAAATTATAAAAATACCATAATTTTCGTCGCAAAACGACGTCGTATTGGGGTTACTGCAGATAACTTATCTACAATGACTGCAGAAAAAGTGAACACATAATCATAACGATTGTTCATTTGAATTTTCAATGTTTGTGATATTATTTAACACATAATTTAAATAACTATGCTAAAATTCATAATAACTTTTTTTGATTAATTTGTGTAATTACGATAAATATCTTGATAATTTGATATGTTAAAATTTTTTGGAACCACCTAAACTTTTCGTCTGGCTCCGCCACCGGTTATATCCTTTTTTTTTTTGAGATAACTGGTTATATCCTTTAAAAGGATAGATGCTTTTCCCTTTTTTATATGTAAAAAAGTGGTAGTGTGATTATATTATGGATAAAGGATTTCTCCAGGAGATAATTTATCTCCGGTGAGCCCAAAACGACGCCGTTTTGGGGCAAAAATTAAGATATTTTTGTAATTCTAATATATTGCAGGGTTATATTAGTCTTTATCGTTATAATTTTGTAATCTTATAACCCAAAACGACGTCGTTTTGAACTCACTGCAGATAACTTTATCTCCAGTGACTGGAGAAATACTTTTTCCTTATATTATTTAAGGGGAAGGATATTGTAACAACTAAGTTGTATTATTACCATGTTACTACCAATCAATCTCACCGTTAGATCGATTATGTTGATCCAACGGTTATATTTATTTCCATCTTTGTAACATCATGATTTCCCAAATTTAATACTTTATATTTATTTTCATCTTTATATGGTTATGATTCCCCATATTTGGAGTGAAAACATTAAATATAGAAAATTATAACTTAAACTTGGGTAATCATGACCATACAAAGATGAAAATAAATATAACCGTTGGATCAATGTAATCAATTTAATGGTGAGATTGATTGGTAATAACATGTTAGTAACACAACTTGATTGTTACAATATCCTTGCCCATTATTTAATTATAATAATTTGTTTAAAATTTTTTCTTCGTATTTCATAATAAGTGATTATGATCAAATAACATAATCACATCCAAATCTTTATGAAGGGATAATGACTAAGAATAGCACTTGGATTGACCTTATAGCCGATTTAAAGAGTTTAAATTTATATAGATATTGGGGATCCTACTCGCCTTAAAAAGTAATTAGAATTGATATTAAAAAATGGGATAAGTTATTTTTACTTTTATCAATTTTTTACTCCTCACTACCTCTTACCCTTTCTCTTTATCGATGAAGACAAAGAAGCACATACAATCGAAATCCCTTAAATCTTGAATATTTGACTTTGTTAATAATGGTTAAGGGGGGATGCCGGGAGAGAGAAAGGGTGAGAGGCAGTGAGGAAAAAAATTGATAAAATGATTTATTTTATCCTGCAAATCTTCATCATTGGATGAAAATTTTATCCTGCAAATCTTCATCATTGGATGAAATTATAATTTAATGGTGTTGAAAGGGATATGAAAAATTGATAAAATGATTTATTTTATTCTACAAATCTTCATCATTGGATGAAATTATAATCTAACGGTGTTGAAAGCGATAGGCAAAGGTAGGCAAATTAAGAGTAGGCAGAATAACCTTTCCCATTATAAAATATTAATACATATGCAATTTGATAAATAATGACAAATTAGCTCTTCATTTATTTGATATTACTTTATTCATTATTTCATTTTACTAGGTGCCAAAAAAATTAAATAATAAATTTACATTATGCAAGATTTCAACTATAATCTTATCATATAAATAACTAAAATATGGTGTAAAAATGCACGTGTAAATATTGCTTCTCTTTCAAGTTTTTGCACAATTAAATCCCCTTATTTGCTATTCAATTCCTTCTTAATAAAAATATGTTTTTCCTGTTAAAAAATAATAAAGAATTAAGTCCATATGACTTGAAAACCAAAGAAAAAGAAAGAAAGTGAAACAACCAAGGATGGAAATGGCCAAATGGGAGATTCTGCTGCCATCTGTTCTATTTACCCTTAAGCATTATACTACATGGTGTCACTAACTTCTTTCTTCACTGTCTCACAGTGCCAACAAAGGGCCAATATAAATGGTCAATCATATGACATCAGAAGTTTAGAACAACAGTCGAGAAATTGAATTATGAAGTTCCTCATGCAAAAGTAGTATCTAGAAAAGTCATCTTTAAAACATTAGGAATATGATAGAAGCAAATCACAGTAGAAGTATCATGGAACAAAAACAGAGTTGGTGTGGGGTTATTCATTTGTGTGACTGCTTCTTCTACCAAAACCACTGAATACATGCACCATTGAAATCTTCAATCCTGCACTTCTGGCTTCTTTGCAGTGCCTTTAAGGTACCACCCTATAGCTGCAATAATTGTTATAGTACCAGCTACAACTGCATAATTCCGGTTCTTGTCAGTTGAGACTTTGTCAGCTGAAGTTCCTGTGGCTCCTGATGAACTTGGTTTAGCATCAGTTACTGAACCCCCTGAGCCAGCAGCTGACGTTGCTTCAGGTTGAGGACCCTAAATAAGAATAAATATTGAACATATCAGAAAAACTAACATTTATCCTCCAGTTAGAGAGCACGTGAGAAAGATTTAACATGGAATCAATTTTCATTGTAACCTTAACACTACTTGCCACAGAGGTGGTGAAAATAAGAAAGTAAGTGAAACTGAAAGATTCAAGAGTTTGTCAATCAACGGTCATAATATCATTCTCAAGTTTTGGCGAATGGTCCACCATGTAATAATCCTGAATACTGAGAAATCAGAAAACTAAATGCAGAATTATGAGTTAATGAACCAACAAAATATCAATAAAAATCCAATTCAACAGCTAGGAACTTTCAAGCACTGCAGCATGTAATCTGCTGAAATCATAAAACATTGGGGTAAAAAAAAAAAAAAGAGTGAAATTTGAGGGCATACCTTTCGAGCAAGCTTCTCCAACTTCTCTTGCTCAGCTTTCTGTAATATTAAAAATAAATAAACACTGTAAACAGAAACAATTTACAAGAAAAAGCCTCTAACAATGTGAGTAACAGACAAAGAAACTCTACCGATGAAAAGTAGCATGTCACTATATAAAATAATAATTGAGTGGATTAGGAGAAGATATAGATGCATAATTTAAATTTTAAATTTATAGCAACAACATGTATATAGGAGGTCTTGATTCCTTGAACACCAATCTATTTTCTAGACAAGTGGTAAAACTGAAGATCAAGACACAGCAAAGTAAAGAAATCATTTGTTTCCTCAACACGTACAGAGGATGCATAGCTGACTATTGCAGCTAACAACAATTTTTCACAAGCATTGGTTCAGAGAGAAAGAAAAATTAAAGATAGTCCACCATTTGCAACGAAAACGCCAAAGATAAAATAAAGGATAAACTTTTCAATACACTATCTCTTGATATCAGTCCAAGATTGCAAATATGCTGTGAAGGGGTAATTAAGTAAAACTAGAAGTTTTCCAAACACTGATGAGTGATGACATGACACCACCCCTTTTTCATTTTGAAACAATTAAGATGCAGCCATAGTAGGATAAAACCTAAACAAACTCTAATGTGAATGTGAAGCAAGAATAGAGATGGAGGTTACCTTAAAATAAGCATTTTCTGCAGCTTTTTCCTCCTCACTAAGTATTTTGCCACCACCACTGCTAAATAGCCTTCTAGATGCAAACCTAGCAGCAATAATCTTTGTTGCCATGCTAGCTGGTAATTGAAACGTAACACAAATTACATATATAATAGCAATAGCATACTACAACTAACAATAATTATCAACTCCAGAAAGAAATTGCATATTTGTTAATAGGCACGAAGATTACAAATCAAACTCGGAATTAAATAATAATTATAATAATAATAATCACCAGACAGACACAATCCAGAACCGAGAAGAAGAAATGCGCTGCGTGTGAAATGAAGTGAGACAAGGGAGTGACGCTCAAGTTTTCGTCAGGGTTTAAATACGTCGTCGTTTTGAACCAGTTCATACTATGAAACGGATCTGGGTTATTTGGGCGGGCCGTTGTTTCATTGGTGGGTTAAGCTCAGGCCCATGTTGGCCCAAAAGAATGCCAAATCTGAAACCCTATAATTCAGATTCGGAACTTAAACCTTTTTCTACCTTGCACACTTGCCCTAGGCTAGCACCTTGTTGAACTCCGAACCGAAATGGTGAGTACTGACTACAAATTCCGTTGTTATATTTTTTGGATTTGAATTTTAGGGTTAGGGTTAGGGTTGTTGTTGGGGGGTTAGATTAGCTCAAATTTTTTTTGTGGGTTATTTTGTGACAGGCACCGAAGAAGGAGAAGGCAGCGGCTACGTCGTCGAAGCCGGCGAAGTCAGGAGGAGGAAAGCAGAAGAAGAAGAAATGGAGCAAGGGAAAGCAAAAGGAGAAGGTCAACAACATGGTATTGTTTGACCAAGCAACCTACGACAAGCTTATCTCCGAAGCTCCTAAGTACAAGCTCATCACTCCATCCATCCTCTCCGACCGATTGAGGGTACAAACTTATGTTATAATTTTTATTTTTCAACATTAATTGATGGCTTATATTTGTTAGAAAAAAATAGATATGGGATTCACCTATATTTTGTGTTTACAGTAAGCTTTTATTTTAAGCAAGATAGTAAGCTTTTATTTTAAGCAAGATAACGTAAGATAAATATAATTCTTTTTTTAGCTCAAATAGTTTTTGGGAAAAACTCTTATAATCAATTTTTTTTTGTTATAACGAGGAAAAAGTTGAATTTTTGTTGAATTTTTTTAATGAAGAGTGATAAAGATATAGAGGGAGATAATTTTTTTTTGAAATATGTGTTTTTAAGTAATTCTTAACCTAAATTTTTTATGTAATTTTTTTTTTTTTTAGCTTTAGCTTTTGTTAGCTTTAGGAGGATCCAACGTGCTCTTAGTCTAAAAGATGTAAAGTTGTCTAATGGGTCCCACATCTTTTGTCTTTTGTGAGAGTAAAAGAGTGTAAGTCATCTATCATCTTTTGTATAAACACTTTTCTCAATTAATATATAGGTTTATCATCTATCATTTAACATGATCACAAAAATTTTTCTACACATACAATATTTTGTAGGGCCAGCATAAAAAAAATTCTGGCACGTAAAACGAATTTCTATAACATAACACAATCATTTTTCCTACAAGATAACTCTTATAAAAACCTTAATATATACCAATGTTTTATTTTTTTTAGGTGATTAAATTTATTTTTTATTTTATTTTTCTGTCTAAATATAGCTTCTTATGTTATAAAATCACAATACCACTTTTGGAAGGATGTAAATGTGGAACATTATTTTTGTTCTGAATTACTTTTGCTCTGCCATTTTCAGATTAATGGATCTTTGGCTCGTAGGGCAATCAAAGACCTAATGGCAAGAGGTTCAATTAGGCTCATAGAGTCTCATGGTAGCCAACAAATCTACACCAGAGCCACCAATACATGAATGAACAGCTTGAAGATGCTTCTTTATGAACAATCTTCTGAGGACGTGTTTGGTTTTCATTATTATTACAAGTTATACTTTTCGCTATTTATTCTGTCAAAGATATTTATGAAACTTTGTTTCTAAGTTAATGGCAATTTTGTTTTAGAAACTTGATCGATGCAGCAATGCAGAGACAAGAAAAGGTTATGATTGGTATGGCATGTTGGATTTTTTTAATTAAAACGTTAAGTTGAAGTATAGGTATGGGAAGAGCTAAAACGAAGGATGCAATTAAAAATGAAAGTGTTCGTCAATATAAAATAGTATGCCTCTGCAGTTATGAAGCACCGATATTCCGAAAAAAAAATTCCAACTTATCTGATACACGTATCGGAAACGTATTGTATCGTATCGATGAATTAATGGTTCGAGAACATATTTGGAACGTATTAAAAATATTTGAAATATTGTGTTGGAGTCGGTGTTTTATAGATGTGTAGGCTTAAAATATTTACAACTTAATCAATTTTGTTGTTAATATTGTTTTAGATTTTGCGCCAGTGTGATATTGATATAAAAACTGAAGAAGATTTTGCTGCCCATGTGGTTTCAAATCCAGAGAGGCAATCTGAAAATCTTGGAGGCTTTTACGAAGCACATTGGTGTTTGTTATTGATTGTGTTTTGAGTTAGAAAACAGGTAAGCCTGGACTTATAAAGAATATGCTGCTAAGGACAAGGTGCTACTGCCTTTGGTGTCTTTGAGGTAAATCAATGAGCTAGTCTCAGAGATATTGGTTACTTGGTTATTTCCATTATTGTTAAAAAAAGTATTAACCATGTAACATGTGCAGTACTATTATGCCACTCAATAAAGAAGAGACTGGTGTTTGATACCAGAAGTACGAGCTCATTACTATTATGCCACTCAATATTCCTTTATTAAAAAAGGAAAAATATATGATATGATTGGAAATAATTATAAAGGTGAGGGTAGTATATACAGATTAAATAAGGCACTGGGAAAGGGAGCAATGTAGGGTTACTGGAAGGGGAGTTTGGTTTGGCATCCATTTCATAATTTAAAATTAGTTTCATGACTGTCGAAACAGAGTCTTCAAAGAACAAAACAAATTGACTTACTGTTTTATCTATGTCATACAAACTGTGCGTTGGTCGTGGGTATAATTATTTTAGTACAAAATGCTTGACATACCAACAGAAAACTGATGAATATTAATGAATTTAATTTGGGAGGGTTTTATAAAATTAGAAACGCATTAATTATTCCGCTCATGTTTTGTCATGTTTCCTTTTGTCGTTCCATTTTCACAATGACAGAAATATTTCAGCCAAACACATTGATCAATTGGTATGGCCCAACTAATAAAAAGTTCAAAGGGCTCAAATTACTTAGTGATGGAGGAAACGCGGCCATCCTGCTTAACTCGGTCATCCCGCATCAATTTGCTCAGACAATTGCGGCCATGCGACATCAATTGCTCGGGATAGTTCCACTTGGCGCGGGATGACCGAGCTATGCAGGATGGCCGCGTTTCCTCCCTCACTAAGTAATTTGATACCCCGCATCTCCATACTATTTGCATTTAGTCATCTCTCTAGGTCCTTTCTCTCTGAACTCTTGGTGACCGGTTCTGTTCTTGCACTTCACGTGGAGGCATCACCCACCATAGGGAGACTCCCCGTGGCTGCCGAGCCATCGTAGGTGAACCTCCTTTATGACCGGTGCTCTCTTGTTTCACCTTGGGCTGGGAATCGTGACTTGGGAGGATCTCATTCTGTTGGGTAGGATTTATTCTGCTTGATGTGTGGCTCTACTTCCCCTTTTGTTTGGGACCAGTGACTTGGTTTCTACTCTCCCATTCTTCTAAGCCGCGAGAGATGTGGTACGTTGGGTGGGGCTAGATCTGTTTCATCTTGGGGTGTGTTGTCTGCCTAGCTTGAAGACACCTCCAGCTTGTATTTCCTAGTGATTCAGCAACATGTTGAGGAACAGTCAGGCCTTGGCTGTGCGCTGTTTACTTCCGTTGAAGCCACCTCCTGCTGTGGGCCCTTTTGTGGGTCGGTGGTCCATTTGGTGGCACAAATCTGTGGTTCTTTTTATTTCTACTTCTACCAAGTGAGCAAGTGTTTGAAGATTTGGTTTGGTCCTCGGTCATGACAGAATTTGGTGGTAGCCCTCTTTACTCCTTGCCACGTCAAGCTTCCCTGCCTTGCCTTGCTCGGTTGGTGGGTCCATTACCAGTGCCTGCTTGCATTTATTTTTTGAAAACAGGTTGGTGACCATCATTTATTCTGGTT
This sequence comes from Gastrolobium villosum, assembly GCA_032173675.1. Lineage (NCBI taxonomy): Eukaryota > Viridiplantae > Streptophyta > Magnoliopsida > Fabales > Fabaceae > Gastrolobium > Gastrolobium villosum. The sequence goes on from JAVKPL010013916.1 coordinate 86,084, forward strand.
TTGTTTCCTTTGGTTCCCATACTTCCCCCCAAAATGGGGAGGAATAGAAGACAAAAATAGACTGATGGTGTGCTGGACTCCCCTGTTGTTGCTGTGAATGTGGTTGATAGCCCCACAAACCAACCAGCCATTCCCACGGTTCCTGTTATTGATGCACTCTAACTGTTTGAGAAAACTCCCGAACCAGAAGAAAGTTCAGAAACCGAAGATGCTTCTGCTCAATTGAACAAACCAATTGTTGTTACTAAGCCCCTCATTGGAGACTACTCAGACCAAGCCTCAGAACCAGAACCCATATCTGTTACACTTGGTGTTGATGACTCCACTACACAAGACGCTGAAGGCAGCTCTGGCGCGGCAGTGGAATCCATCGTTGTAGTGGAGTCCAATGATCAGCCCACACTAACAACTACCCCTTGGGCCAATTTGTTCAAAGATAATAGAAGAGAAACCAAAGGTCACCAATGGGATAATGACTGTGAGCCTTCTCCCTCGGATGAGAAAGTCATTGTTGAATATGGAGATGTCCAAACCCTTGATGAATCCCTCAGATTTTGTCTCATTGGTTATATAGCTGGGAAATTTCCAGTACTCAAGGCTTTGCTCAATGTTTGCAGGAAATAGGGAGTGCAGTTTTCCTACTCTCCTCACTCAAGTAGATGGTTGATCTTCAAATTCACCACCGAGGAAGACATGAACAAAGTCATCCAAAATGGCCCTTAATTTGTGTTCAAGAGTCCTTTGCTACTTAAAATTATGCCCCCATTTTTCCACTTTGGTGATGAGGAATTAAGTAAAATCCCCGTGTGGATCAAACTTAGAAACTTACCGCTGCAACTTTGGAGCAAGAAGGCTTTGGAGAAGATACTATGCAAAGTGGGAAAGCCCTTGAGAACTGATCACCTTACTGCCACTAGAGGCTCCATTTCCTTTGCCCGAGCACTAGTAGAAGTTGATGCTTCCAAGGAATTAACTCAAGTAGTAAAGATCCAACTTCCCGATGGTAATCTTCTCACTCAACCAATCGAATATGAGAATGAGCCTACTTTTTGCTCTTATTGCAAAACAATAGGCCATGAAGTGGGTGCATGTACATATGCTCCTAAGGGGAAGGTTGCCCCTGAAATTCCCACTGAATCAGGACTGGTTACTGCTGCCCAAGGGGAGGGCATTCTTGCATCTATTTTTGTTCAAACTGATGGGATACCCAATCTGGCTGCCTCGGTTTTAAACCAGCAAGCTGTGCAATCCGATGGCTTCACCGTCGTTTCTTCCAAGGCCAAAAAGAAAAAGACCAGGAAAATTATGCAGAAAATCCTTCCCTCCAAATTGTCGGGTAGGCATTTCAAAAATGCAAAAAAATAGGTTTACAATTTCCCCCCAATTACTGATACAATAGCTGCGTTATTTGGTGCCCACGAGAAATCAAAATTGCAACGCACCCCAGTCAAAGGTGGTGGAACTGATCAGCCTATTATTTGTGCTAATGGGAAAGCGTTTCTACCAATTACACCTGTTATAGGTGTAGGTACTAATCGGTCCGCCCTGTCAAGCATCACCTCTGCCCCTTAAGTTCTCCAACTCGGTTTTGCCTCTAATGTTGCAGCTGCTTCCAACCAATCAGATTTAATTCTGAAGAGACCTGTACCAAAGGAGACAACTTTGCTTAAGGAAAAGAAAATCTGCCTGCAGCCTTTGGAGGCAAAGAAAAAAAGACTAAAAAAGACTACAAGTACTGGTGTTGGGGATTTAATCCCCTCTCCATCAATATGATCATTAGCTCTTGAAATATTAGAGGCTTCAACATGCCTCTAAAACATAGTGCGATGCAAAAATTTCTTCGCACTAAAGAAGTTGATGTCATGGCTATTTTGGAAACAAAGCTGGATTCTGTCTCTGTTAACAACATTATGTGCAGGAAGTTCAAAGATTGGAATTTTTCTCACAATTTATTATCCCACAATGCTGGTCGTATTATTTTGTTATGGAAAGCTAACAAATCTACTTTATCTGTGATAAGTTATACAGCTCAGATTATCCATTGCTCGTGTATTTGCAAGGAAACCAACCAGGAATTCTTGCTCACTTTTACTTATGGACTGCACTCCATCTCTGCCAGAAAAGCTATGTGGTCCATTCTAACTTGTCTATCACCCTCCATTGACTCCCCTTGGCTGATTTTAGGGGATTTCAACAGCATATTATCTCCTCAAGACCGATTACATGGGGCTGATGTTTCTGCCTATGAAATTAAAGATTTCAATGAGTGTTGCACAGATTTGGCATTATCCAACCTTAACTCTCATGGGTCATTTTTTACTTGGACAAATGGTAGGACATGGAGCAAGATTGACAGGGCCCTTTGTAACACCAGCTGGAGTGCTCACTTTGAGAACTCTAACTGTGATATCTCTGCCTCCGAATCAGTATCCGACCATGCAGCATTAATAGTGAACACCAACAGCACGTTAATGAGAGGCAAGAGCTCCTTCAGGTTCAATAATGCTTTAGCTTCTCTTCCTCAGTTCTTAGATGTGGTCTCCGCGGGTTGGGAGAAAAACTTCTTGGGTTTTCTCCTGGGTTGCCATATGTGGTCTGTTTGCAAGAAATTAAAGGCTCTCAAAGGTCCTATTAAAACTCTTGCTATCAAGGAACTCAAGGGGCTGTCATCTAGGATTGATCAAGCTGAATCTGAATATAATCAAGTTCTTCTTTCTCTCTAGCAGCATCCCGCCGATCCGAATTTGTTGTGCCTTGCTGACAATAGCAGACATCAGATAATGCACCTGCGCAAAGCTGAGCATGCCCAAACAGCTCAGATCTTGAAAAATCAGTATCTGATTCAAGCTGATAGATGCACTAGTTTCTTTCATGCTTATATCAAGAGATCAAAACATGCTCGGTTTATAGCAGCTATCACCTTACCAAATGGGCAGTCTACTTCCTCTCAGTCAGAGATAGCTGAGGCTTTTGTCCTCCATTTCAGTAAGTTGTTTCAAGTTTCTGATACTGATTATGCCCCTATTTCTGCTATCTGTGAGGCAGGTCCGAAGGTTCCCATCTCTAGTTTTGACAGCTTGCTTGCTCCAATCTCCAAGAAAGATGTTTGGAGTGTTCTATCCTCCATGGTTGATAATAAATCCCCGGGTCCTGATGGCTACAGCTCCCTATTCTTTAAAAAATCTTGGAGAATTTTGGGTGATGATATTTATGAAGCTGTGAATGAATTCTTTATTTCAGGGAAACTGCTCAAGCAAATTAATCATGCTTTCATTGCTCTTATTCCTAAATCGGAACAAGCCAATCAAGTTAAGCATTTTCGGCCTATATCTTGTTGTAATGTTCTGTACAAGATTATCTCTAAGATCCTGGCATCCCGTATTGCTCCTGTCCTTGAGCTCATCATAGGCCCCTTTCAGTCTGCTTTCCTCAAGAATAGGAACATGATAGATAATATCTTCCTCATTCAAGAGCTTCTTAGAAAGTATTCTCGAAAGAGGATCTGTCCCAGTTGCCTACTGAAAATTGATCTCCACAAAGCATATGACTTTGTTTCTTGGTGCTTTCTCAAGTGGATGCTTGCCTCGATTGGGTTTCCTTCCAGGTTCACCGACTGGATTATGGAATGTGTCTCAACTACTTCCTTTAGCGTTGTGGTGAATGGCTCAATTCATGGTCACTTTAAAGGGGGAAGGCGTTTGAGGCAAGGTGATCCCCTCTCACCCTATCTTTTTGTTCTTTGTCTTGAGTATTTATCGAGAGATTTGAGTAGCCTCAAGGAAAATATTAACTTTCAGTTTCATCCTGCTTGTTGTGATTTGAAAATCTCCCACTTGGCATTTGCGGATGATATTATGCTCCTGTCTAGGGGAGATGTGCCTTCGGTTGCTACTATCTTTGCTAGACTCTCCCACTTTTGCTCAGTTTCGGGTCTATTTATCAATACTGATAAATCTGCCATTTACTCTGCTGGTATGGATCCTGATTCCCTTGCTGAGGTGCAGCGTCTCACAGAGTTTGATTTGGGTTCCTTCCCATTCAGGTATCTTGGAGTGCCTTTGCTATCTTCTAGATTAAATGTTATTCACTACGATCCTCTTTTATCCCAAATCTTTGGCCTTGCTCAAAGTTGGAGTAGAAAGTCCCTTTCTTATGTAGGGAAACTTGAGCTTATTAGAGCAGTCATTCAGGGTATTGCCAATTTCTGGATGGGAATTTTTCCTCTGCCTGCTTCTGTCATCAATCGGATCAATGCTATTTGCCGTAATTTCTTGTGGGGAAAAGTGAATAACAACATGTCTAAGCCATTGGTTTCTTGGGCTGAAAGCTGTTCTCCTAAGCAAGAAGGGGGCCTTGGCCTTTTTAGCCTTAAGGAGTGGAACATCGCCTTGCTTTCTAGGATCTTATGGGACATTCATGCCAAGAAGGACTCTCTATGGATCAAATGGGTCCACAGCCACTATCTCCAAGAAGGTAATATTCGGGAGCATGTCTCCTCCCATTCTGATTCTCCTTTGTTCAAGAAAATCATCTTCATTAGAGATCTCCTTTTGCACCATGAGCATCACCTACAAGGAGCGGTCCAAGTCATCCGCTCATGGACTTTAATGATTCCCTTGTTGCTAGTAAAGCCTACAAGTATTTTAGACCTCCTAAACCGATTGTTTATTGGTATAAGGTGGTTTGGAACACTGCTTTACCTCCCAAGGTTGCTTTCATTTTTTGGTTGGCTGTAAAGCAAAAGCTTCTCACATTGGACAGAGCTCCATTCTTGAATATTGATTCTAGTTGTCCTTTATACCTAACGATGGATGAATCTCATGCTCATTTATTCTTCCTCTGTTTCCAATCATCCCTCATTTGGAAGGCTATCCGGGATTGGTCTCCTTTTTCACGCAGGTTTATTTCTCTTCAGGGGTGCATCAACCATATCATCCGTGCCAAAGCTTTTTCTGGCACCTTGGGAAAGACTCGCTGCCTTGTGTTAGCAATGACTGTGTACTGCATTTGGTTGGGAAGAAATATTTTGCTTTTTGACCATTCTCCTTTTTTAGTTAAGGATGTAATTAACAAGGTTAAATTTCTTGTTTATAGACACTCACACTTAACTCGCTTGTATTAGACACATGCGCCTAGTGGACTAGCCTTGGCTCCTGCACTGTGTGCATATGTCTTATTTTGATTTCAGCGGGGTATGTCCCGTCTATTTTGTATATCTCTTGGGTTAATATATATTTACATTTTTCCAAAAAAAAAAAAAAAATTGAGAATCCGGAGGAATAAAGAGCCGGGATGCTCGTATATTCTTGTAATTCTTGTTTGGGGCCTTTGAGCGCCTTTTGATGATGTAATGAATAATTTTGGGTTCTTTCCCGATTTTTCTTTTTATTTCTAATATTTTCTGACATTTTCATCATTTGCATGCACTATGTTACGGTCCAACATTTTCTTGATTTGGTCGGCTTTTTAAGCCAAAGCTTTCATAATATCTTTAATCTGATAATATGATTTTACTTGCCTAAATTTTTAGGTTCTTTTGATAGCGTAATGTCGTGGGTTCGATCCCTACAGACGGCGTTAGAGTTCTGTCCTAATGACAGAAATGTCTAGCCCAATAGGCTAATTAATGAGTTTCTTTTGGATCTAAGTGCTCTCTCTAAGGTATCTATGAGTTAGATACCATTGAGTTTAGCAAACCACTATGCAGAAAAAGAATAAAGAACAGTTTTCACTAAAGGGGTGGTATGTGTGCACAATGACAGCATAACAGTAAAGAAAAAGAATAGTCGTACTCTTAGGCTTTACCTCTTATTTATAGAGTTTACTGTGGGTATTAGCATTCTAGACATTTTGTGCCTCCTCTGGAAGCCCAAGCCCAAGTCTAATACTATCGTAATATGATTGATATCTTTGATGAATATCCTCCATTGATTATATAATATTTTATTTGGATCATCTCTTATTGGGCCATATGATGAATGAGCCTCATATACAAGTTCATAACAGCTGATAATAGGTCAATCAAAATCCATAAAAATGGGCAAACACATGAATCTAATGTCTTAAGATATTAGAGTGAGATATGATATTAAATTCACTTATTATGGTTGGTGTAGCTTACAATATTGATAGTGATCCTATGCCATGGACTCCACTTGACTCGCTTAACACATAGTTTATAATTTTTTTTTAAATAATACGATATTTTTTTTAATGAAGTATGTAAGTAGACCCCATTATTATCATTAATTCGATGTTCTCTAAAACTAATTTATCTACCTTCTTCAATGCATAATCTCTATGCCGGTGATTGATCATTGATATCTCTTTACCATTCGAAGAAAAAACGCTTTGCATCGTACAACTAACTAACATGTTGCTTTGCTCGCACATGGCTGGAAATGTTTTTTTTTGTTTGGAAAATGTTTGTCTTTTTTTCTTTTATCGGAATCTTTGTTCTAGCTAGCACATGGATGGTGCGTGGCAGCTGATTCTTTTTTTTCTTGAAGTTGTTTGATTCTTATTTCAGGTTTTCAGCTACCATTGAATAACTGTGACTATAACGTTCAGAAGATCTAAAATATATCCGTACTCTATTTATTTACTGTGCGTGCCTGCGTGGTACAAATTATGGACACCAAATGACCAAACTATTGATATACACAAACCAAACGTTTGATTGATGAGAATTTTTTTATTCGGTAATCATAATTTTTAGAAGGGAAAACTATGTATCATTTTAAAATATGTAAAGTTGTGTCATTTCAAGTGAAAGAAAGAGATAGATAAAGGAGGAGAAAGAGTGGAAAAAAATATAAAGGTGTGGGTCCCACCTCTTTGTGAGAGTGACATGATATAAGTTGTGTCATTTAAAGGAGAAATATTTTTCTTTTTTTAGAAATATGATGAAAAATCGGGAATATTACTAAAAAAAAATTTGGTAAATCAAAATATTCACGAAAAGATTGAATTAATTTTTTTGATATTATGTTTGGTTGATTGTAAAATATTACTGAGAATGTTTATGTCCCAAAAAAATTATCAAATCACTACGAAAAAAGTAACATTTCAAGACAATTCACTTTTAGTACCTGCTACGGTTAAACCCGCCGCTAAATGTATTTTTGGGGGAATTCATTATGGCTATAAAAAATGAACTGTCGCGAGATACCTGTTTTTTTTTTTTTTTTGTAGTGAATATTCTCATTACATAGAATTTTCAAAATACCACAGATTTGGTGCTATTTTAAGAATTTTTATTTTTTTTTGGAATACAAGATAAAAAATTTCTTCACGAACATGAATCCTGGGAATCCGATTTTTTTGGAAAAAAGTTTACAATCATCATATCAAATAAATCAAATTTCCAACCAATTTTCCCATAATTTAAAAAAAAAGAATTCTTTTACCAAACACCCTCTACGAACTAAAGAAATTAGTATTGCATTTTCATATATTCGAACTATAAAAGAATAATGATTAGTGTGCAAATTTATTGACGTGCACCATAATATTTTTGTATAAATGGGTTTACTTAATTATGGAATTTGAAGTCAGGGAGGGGTCAGGAGGGATGTTTATTAAACATTGACCTTAGACTATATTCAGACTTTTTTTTGGTATAAGACTATATTCAGACTTTAAAAATAAAAAAAGTAGGCTAATAAGTTTGCCCTCTTCATCCTTATTATTTATAAGTTGACTACAAATGAATCCAATTTCATTTTATGTTACTTTGTCCCGTACTCATATATGGGTTTATCATCTATCATTTAACATGATCACAAAAAATTTCCTACACACATAATATTTTGTGGGGCCCGCAGCAAAAAAAAAAAAACTCTGGCACGCAAAATGAATTTCTATAACATAACACAATCACTTTTTCTACAACATAACTCTTATAAAACCCATCATATTTTCACCAAAAAAAAAATTTCTCATGTTATATGAGAATAAATTTTTTTCCTACACACAATAAATACATGGATCCCATTGAAAGGAGGAAAGAGAAAAAAATTTCAATAGAACTTAAATGTTTGTTATGTGTATAGGAATAGAAATTCTTCTTATGTAACATGAGAAGTCGGTGATCCTCGTGTATATATATATAAAATCATTTCTGCAGCCGTTTTACGTACAGGAACGACAGATGTATGGTTATGATTTCTCATTTCTGCAGCCGTTTTACGTACAACAACGATGTTGTATGGTTATGATTTTTCACATTTAATGTTTTCCTCCTTTGTATGGTCATGATTCCCCGCATTTAATGCTTTCAAATACATATATGGCAAGTATTTGATTGTTGCACGTACAGCAGCCTCAAAAATGTAAACCCCATATATATATATATATATATATATATATATATATATATATATATATAATCGTTACTTTTATTTTTAAGCCAATTGCATAATAAAATAATAATATATTGGATTTGAAATAATTAAAATAGAAATTAAAATAAGGTTGATATCCCAATTTGGTGTAGTCCACCTTATCTACACTAATATAAATACAAAAGCATTAATTATCTTTTCATAAATACGTAAATACCTTGAACACTTATTTATTTGCATCAAAGTATCTTACAGGTATCTTCAGGCTCCTCTAACTACTTCAAAATACTTGCCAAACTATCAAGCATCCCGCAAACAACATATCAACCCAAGCGTCACTCAACAATAACAGATTCAACCATGTGTGATTTAGCCCAATAGTTATTGGATTGATAAAAATAAAGAAAAAAAATATTTTGATAAGAATTTTGTTATGGTGTCAAGAGCATTGGAAGCCGGAGCGAATAGATTTCTCTCAACGACAATATGTCAGCATTACATGTAGAAATTATATGGCAATAACACTATGGAAAATAAGATATTCAAAAGATTCCTTAGTTAATCTTTTTAAAAAGGTGTGAAAGAATAAAGAGGGATACTAATACTAAAGGAACAAAAGGTGTCCATAATTAGATCCCCAACCTTTTTTCGGGAAAGCGAATGGGTTGAGTGGCAATCTTATCGAGTAGTTCCTTCAATAATTGCCCGCTTGAACTTTGTGAAGAATAATGATATTGATATGTTCAAAATCATTTATTAAATTAAAATTATATTGTATTTTGTTATTGTAAATTTCATGAAAAAAATATTTTTTTCTCCATGTAGTGGAAATCAAATTTGTTCATATACTGTGCACAAATAAATTTTTTTTTTTAGGTATCCTTACAGAAATAAAGTTTTATCAAATGAAGTAGTTGACACTCTTAAACATTATTTTGCTATTAAATTATTGAACAAGTGATTATATCGCAGAAAGTCTTCGTAATTATTAGTTGTTGATGGATTAGTCATCAAAGTCCCCGAAGGTCAAGAAGAATCATCATTACAATGATGCATGGCCAATGGGGTTCAGAAGTTTGATTATTGTTTCCACCGGTTTGGGATTTATGTCTTACTGATGCGGGAGCACAGGCCTACGTTATGCACCTACCTTTCTATCTGTCTTGTGTGAGAGAAGGCATATTCTCAGTACTAAAATTTTCTATTACCAACTTATTACCTATCAAATTATCATTAGATTAACATTTTTTCTCTCTTCAAAAACCTTTTAACATTCTCTCTATCTGATCCAATGGTGATATAATGGGTAGTAAATTATTAGTAAGAATTTTTGATAGTTAGAATATCCCCACTCTTTATGTGAATTTATCTATCGTCTTTGGAGTTTTCTACGACACATAATATATTTTTAAGATAAAGTGGGTTCCACTTTTTTTAAAAGAAATATATGTGTCAGATATTTCTTATCCGTCACAATTGCAGAAATATGAGGTATGATTCTTTGATATCGGTGTTAAATTTGAATTTTGACATCTCATGTGAGAGCCATTAGATCAAAAAAGATCAATGGTGTCACATGCTTATAAATCAGAGCCGTTGATCTTTTTTGATCTAATGGCTCTCAGGTGAGGTGTAAAACTTCAAATTTGACACCGGAGTCAAAGAATCTCACCTCCAGAAATATATATATATATATATATAAATTTATTCTTTTAAAAATATAACTTTATGTTATTTTGTATGAAATAATATTGTTTTGGTGCATACTTTGTAATTTCTTACATTCTCTCATCCATTTTTTCTCTCTTCTTAATTTTATAAAGGAGAAAGAATGTAAAAAATTACAAATTATGCATCAAAATAACATCATTTCATTTAAAATGACACAAAGATATTATATATATATATATATATATATATATATATATATATATTATAAAGGGAAATAATCATAAAGATGAGGGTAGTATACAAATATTATTTTTTACCGTATTCAATAAATGATATACCAAGTATTTGGTACAATAGGAACACAAAATATTTTTCAAAATAACATTAATTTAAAAATTATTGCCTCCTCTCCATTCGGATTAGTTTACGGTTACACTCATGTGTGCTTTTGACCACACTAAGTCCTTTTTCAAAATGATTGACCGAAATAATATTCGAGTCAAACATATTACCATTGTAATACATAATAACGCGGTATGAGAGTCAATACTTTAAGATGCAGCACTTTTATTAATGTCTTACATGCAATTTCAGTGTTGGAGTCCTTTAATTATTGGACAGAGACGCGGAAAACAAGCTACTACTTTTATAAATATATACTTACGAACCTTGAGATTACCACCCAAAAACTAGCTCAAAGGAGGGGAGTGCCCAAGGCCTTATAAACCCCACATTAGTTGTATAGGTTACCAAGTGGGACTTGTAACATTGCCACCCCTTTAAGGGCCGACGTTTACGGTTGCTCTCACTCTATCGACACTAACCCGACGGTAGCCCTTTCTCTCTCTGGGCGGCTTCACTCACCTATCAGTGTTCAGTGCGCAAAGACACCTTAATCCAGCCTATAAGTAACCCTTTCCGTAGTCTCAACTCTCAATGAAAACACCAATTATTATGAACCTTAATATCACCACCCAAAAGCTAACTCAAAGGATAAAAGTACCCAAAATCTTATAAACCTCACATTAATTGCAGGACGAGTAACAACAAGCTACCACTTTTATCAGCATCGCACCACGTAAGGAAAGTGGCACTTAAGGTACCACATCCTAAAGTGGTATATTGATTACCACGTGTACTGTCTATAAACTTACCCACTTCTCTAGCTTTCCCGAGCAAACGTTCTTTTCTATTGTATTCTTCATTTTAAAACACTCTTCCAAATTTAAAAAAAATACTATTCTGAATTCTTTTATGCTGTTCCAAAAATTTCTTCATTTTAAAACACTTCCTTCCATTTTTTCTTCATTTTGTGTGAGAGTAAAAAGACATTCGTTCTATCCGAGAGATAAACTCCATAGTCACTTGTGATTTCTTTTTGAAGGTGTTTTTGACCTCATCTTCCAAATATGTATCATTTCAATTTTTTGTTATTTACGGTAGTCCAAAACTTATCATGTTATAAATTTAACTTTTATAGAATTTATTGAAACCTTAGATTAGTTACCTTAAATTTTATTAATAATATTTTACATTTTTTTGAAGCTGCTATATTTATTTTGTTAAAACCTTAGGTCAGTAGATTTAAATTTTATTAACGCTATATTGATATTTATATTTATTATAATGGCCTGAAATTTTATCAATGATATTATTAAATTTTTTAAGGGTATGATATTTATATTATTGAATTCAAAGATTAAATTAATTTTCATGTGAATGCTAGACAAATATAATATTGTTTAAAGCACTACATCTAAGATTTTATTTTTTTCACAAAAATGTTATCCTTGTAATTAACTTTGTAGCAAAAAAGGAGAGACATAAATATAATATTGTTTAAAGCATTACACAAATACTAACAATTTGCAAGAAAGAATGACTTCAAGATTTATAAACTGTGCACTTATATACTATAATGATAGAAAGATTATGGGTTATTGTGGTGTAACATTTGAAGGTGAAAAACGACCAATGCGTTCACTTGGTATTAGCTTTGAGGAGTTGAAGACAGAAATTCATCAAAAATTAGGGGTGCAAGGGAATCAACATATTATTGAAGTGACTGTAAGAGCTCTTCTAAGCAATACCAAAAACACAATAATATCAATATTATAGATGATGATGTCATTGATGTTATATTAGATATTTTTGTGGAACAACTTGAAATGAGTTTTCATCAGAGCAATGCAAGAAATTTGTGAAACTATATGTAGATTTTGAAAATACCGTTGTCATTACTTTTTAATAATATAAATATAGTAACTATTCAAAATTTATTTATATCATCAATAAAATTTAAGGTCATCACTAATAATATAAACATAGCATTAATAAAATTTAAATCCACTAACCTAAGGTTTTTACAAAATAAATATAGCACCTTTAAAGAACCTAATAATATCATAATATCACCTTTGAAAATTTTAATAATATAATTAATAAGCTTTTATGCCATTAAATATACTACACTAATAAACTAAATAATAGCAACCACTAACTTAAGATTTTTATAAAATAAATATAGGACCTTTTTTTTATAAATAAATATAGGACCTTTAAATAAGCCATTAAATATACTACATTTTACTTGTCCACAAGATTTTAAAAATATAAATGTTCACAATGCTGTCTGCATTTTACTTGTCCACAAGAATTACTGTTCTATGGTGCCCTCATTAGTGTTTATAAAACTCAAATTATTGGGGGATTAAGTCAGCCACCATTGTGCAAAAATTCAACACCCTAACCTAAGGTTTTAAAAATATCAATATAATACATTTAAAAAAATTATAAATATCACTACTAAAACTTCAGGCTATTAAATATACTAAACTAATAATATTTTACCTTTAAATAATCCATTAAATATATTACATTTCACTGTTCTGACAGCATAAAAAATGAAGAGAATGTATTTACCAAAAAAAAAAAAAAAATGAAGCGAATGTTGAGCTGTGCAAAGGAAGAGTGGGGGGAAATTATATAAGCATCAAACGTGGTAGCTTGTCTCCCGTGTCTCTATAGCTTTGACTCCAACGTTGAAATTGAGTGTAAGACGTTAGTAAAAGTGCCGCGTCTTAAAGTTTTGGTGACTCATACTGAGTCGTTATATATTACAATGGTAATATATTTGACAAGAAAATTATTCAGGTCAAATATTTTGGAAAAGGACTTAGTACGGTCAAAAGCCCCACACATTAATTAATTAATTAAACTTTTTATTTTACTTAAAAATTAAATCATCAATGTTTTTGGCTTACTTTAAATAATTGCATAATTAGAATTTAAAGAAATAAATATGTTCATACACATTTTACATATTTCAATAAGCCAATCCTTTTGGTTACATGTGTCAGCCCTATTTCGCGGAAGCAAGCTCAAAAGATTAATGAAATTTAAGCTTAATTTATTAAATTTGTAGTGAAGATGATAAAGACTTCCAGCCTGTTTTGTATGAGACTCTTTAGGGCCCGTTTGGATGGACTTTTGAAAATAAGGACTTTTTATGAATTCTTTTTTTCAAAAGAACTTTTTTTAAAAGTCATTATTATTTTATGTTTGGATGTAATATTTGAGAAGTACTTTTAAGTATAAATGTCATTTGGATGTTAAAACATAAAAGCACTTTTTAATTACAAAATGACTATTGTACCCTTCACTTCATTTATCCTCCTCTCCTCAAGTGAGAGACAACTCTGACGCCGAGAGGAGTGCCTCTGCAACGCCATCGAAGAGCTTCAGCGTCGTGCTGCTGCTCACGCCCACCACCACCACCTCGACTCCCCTCCCTGCAATTAGGGCCCTGACAAGTCCGGCGTCACTCATGCCATTGGTTCATTATTTTCCTGAATTCATTCATTTTCTCGCTGAGTTATATCTCTCCTTTTGCACGAATTCATTCTTGTTTGTGAAATCTTCGATACGCTCTCTTCATCTCACGTTCATGTCCTCTTAATTGTTCAATCATTGCATTGTTTCATTTTAATCTGGGACTGATTAATTTCTTGTCATAAGATGTAATCTCATTTGGGAAAAAGCTCATCCAAACTTGAATTTATTTTGGGAAGGAAAGATGTAATATGATTTGGGAAGGAAAGATCGCATAGTACATCTGATTCTAATCCTCCTAGCCCAACAGTGGTTTCATCTCTTTCATTTATTAAAGGTTTGTGCAATTGTCCACTGTGAGTTATGGATTGTGTATGGAAATTAGGTGCGTTGTTCAGTGGCTACCAAAGAACTAGAACAGGATTTGTTGATGTCACATTGCAGAGTTTCATTTAGTATGGAAATTCAGAATTTTGTGTTACAAGTTGTTGCTCACAATCATCTTGATTCTGTTTGTTTTATAGGTGTGTTGCCCAAGTATTTTAGCTCAGAGTGGTCCGTGGCTCAATTTCGATTGAATGAAGGTTTGCAATATGTTGTTGCCTTTGGCGATCAAAAGAACACAATCGTAATACTTGGCATGGATGGCAGGTATTTCAGTAATGGATCATATTTGTGCCCTCCTTAGATTTTCATTAGTGTCTCTTATTTTTTTTCTTATTTTTTTTCGTTTTCTTTTTTTTGTTTTGGGGTTGGGGGTGGAGGTGGGGTTGCTTAGAGATATTAGACTTGTTTAGACAGGACTAGTATGGTGCAAGTATGATTTGAGACTATAATTATAGCTTGTTTCCTTCCACACTAAACATCTAAAGTTTACTTCTATATCCATGCATTGCATTCTAAAATTGACCGAGGCTAATTGGCTGATGGCTTCCTTGAGGTTTTGTGCCAATCGTAATCTTGAATACATAAAAATCAGATTGATTTTTAGAATCATAAAGTGGATGATGAGTAATACATTATATTTTTTTGGGATTTGAGGTTCAGGGTCCAAATGCTTCTTGGATATTGGCACCAGACGACTAGTTGCATCATTATATATTAGTATTTTTTTATGTCTATAATTTTTTATATTCTTGTAATTTATGATATAACCAAAAAATCAACCAAGTCTGAATCTGTCCTAAACCTTCCACTAAAAATTCGATCAATTCTAATCCCTACCTTTATAAAAGAAAAAAATAGCAATCTATCTCAACTACATGTAGTGGTAACTGGTAGGTCATTTTTCTATTCACCCATTATGCCTTTTGATTGATTGGCTGTGTTCCTTTGTATAGGAAGTTCCTGGATCCTTGTTGCTTTAAAGCATCCTATTTCAAAACTTTTTTGCAGGGGTAAAAAAGGTTTCACCACCCAGATTTCAATTTTCGTTTTCTTGCTTTTATTTTTTTTCAGCTAAACAATAGGCAATTTGAATTTTGACCCTACCCAATAGGTTCTAACTTCTTTCCACATGAAATTTAAAATCGTGTTGAATTGAATGTCCACGGTTTCTGGTTTATGGTGTTGCTGGCCAATTGAATATATTATTGGATGTTTTCTAGCAGATTCCGTCCTTGGTATATATAAGACAATTGCAATCTTTACTATAATACAAACACTAATTAGTTACATTACCACTGATTTTAAGCCTTCAAGTTATATTATTTCTCATAAATTCTTTTCATTTATATGCAGGTGGAAGTTTTTGTGAGCAAAGCCAAGCATTATGAATAATGGGACAACACCACACCATTCTCTAGTAGGACAACAACTCCAACATATGGCATATATCCACTTCATCTGCTACATAGACACCCTGCTGGTCACAATGATAGCTTACAAAATTCTCCAAGATCATTTAACTATGAAAATGAACAATGGGATGTTGAAGGTTCACCCCTAGCAACAATCACTGCTATTACAATAAAAAAAGAAATAACCAGTGGTGCTATTACAATTACTATTAATAACCACTGGTGCTATTACAATCAAAAAATTGAACAGATATATAAAAGTTATCAATGCACTCGCGCTGACAATTGATTTCTGATATCATATCTTGTTTGTTCTATTGATCTAATTGACTCTGTACTTGACCCTTCCCATTCATCTTCTCCAATATCATCTTCATTGGCTTCAAAATCATCAATATTCTCAAATGTTGTAAGTAAATCTATGTCACATGAATCATTTCTCCGAATATAATTATGGAGAGTAAAGGCTAACCATATGATAGCAAATTGAGTTTTGAGCTCATAGTTGGTCATGTTCTGCAATATCCTCCACCTTGCTTTGCAAACTCCAAAAGTTCTTTCAATAATACTCCTCAAACTTGAATGATAATAATTGAAAGCTTCATTCTGTGATCTAAAAGTTGGGGCTAACCTGAAATCAGGAAGATGATATCGTGTGTTTTTATATGGTCCCAAAAATCCTTTGAAACATGGATATCCAGAGTCAACAAGGTAATATTTACCTGTAATAAAATATTTTTATATTTGGAAAAACAATATAATGACCATCTATCTACATTAACATTAAATAAGCATATGAAATAATTACCTTGTAGAGGATGAGGAAAATGTAAATGCGGCTTTTTAAAAGTGTCCATAAAAATTTTAGTATCATGCGCAGACCCTTCCCAACCTACCAATGCAAATGTAAAACACATATTCAAGTCACAAACGGCAAGGACATTTGTGGTAGTTATTCACTTTCTGCCAGTAAAAGGAATTTTGTTGTCAGGAGGAACATGAATAGCAATGAGTGCCATCTATAGCTCCTATACAATCCTTAAAATATGGCCAGTAACGTTCATCTTTTTTGATATATTCTGCAGCATCCCTAAACATATTGTCAGCAGGCTTAATGAATTGAAGTCCCAAACTTTGAATAGATTTTAACACACGATGAAATTGCCTCCATACTGTCTCCCGGAATGTTGGAATCTCTCTTCAACTTCTCTGTAAGTGGATCCATGACCAATCATGTACAAAAACATAGCCACAACTTTCTCCACACCAACATGTTGTGTTGCCTTTAGTCCATGATGTTGAACCAAGTCACTCACCAAATTATTAAACACATGTTTTCTCATCCTAAACTGTTCAAAAAAACTATTTCCATTCCCTCTTTTCAACTCTTCCAACCATCCATGTCCTGAAAGTACTGATGTTCTCTTTTTTTGTTTGTCCACATACATAGAATAATAATGACAGATAGAGATAACAACAACTTTAGTTGTTGACTGTAGCATTTTCTTCTTTTGTAATAATGCTATGTTAGCTTTTCCATCGTACTCAGACAACTCATTATCACTATCAGAATCTGATGTACTAGACATCCTGTTCAAACAAATATAAATACAGTTGAAAAAAATATTCTGACATCACATAAAAATAAAATAATATAAACTTCATAATTCTAATACAAACTGATATACTACCTTAGTATCATACAAAAAGCCAAGTACAAGTACAGGTTCAATATGAAATACAAAACCAAGTACCAGTTCAACATCAAATATAAATTAAGGTTCTACATGCAACATCAAATATAAATTAAGGTTCTAAATGCAACATCAAAGATAAAATAAAGTTACAAATTTATCGAATTTTTTTTACATGTTCAGGCGTAAACATGCTTAGAAAATTAAAAGCCTTTTGAGGCTCATTTTCCATGAAATAGATAAATGCCTCTTTGTTCTGTTTTTCCATAAAGATTAGAGGGGCCATGTTGTCTGTCGGGCTGCCTACCACTAAACCGGGCACATCTTTCAATAGACTAAGGCATCTACCCATGCTGAAAGGGTCATTTGAACTTGATCTTGGCTCGGAAGTATGTGACATTTGGTCAAAATTATATAGGTTTCGATCAAGTGACTTTTGTAATTTTTCAGCTACTCTTTGCCTTTTTCCTCCTTTCATCTCTCTCTTCCATTTTTTTGAATCATTGATATGAAGACTTGGGTCTTCATTATGATCTACAGCATGTTCAGAAGTATCCCTTTCACCCTCCTCTTCATTCCACCAATTATGCTTATTTTCATCAAATAACTCATTATCAGTGGCTTGCACTGGTGATGAAGTATGTGGCTGCGACATAAATACAGCATAACCAGTAGCAACTACGTCTTTGAAGCATTGTTGCATCAAAGTCAAGAACTTTGGTCCTTGTTCCTTCCAATTCAAATATTTGGATTTTCCTGCATTAAAAATGAACATTAAATTAATAAGCAAATCATACAGCTATGACAAGATGTAAGACTTCATATTTTATTCAATTAAAAATATATACCTTGCCCTTAGCTTCCCACCACTCTACAGATGCCACAACAGTGTTCTTCATTGGATCCCATCTGAGACCTGACTCTTTTTCAACCAACTTTTCCCATAGGTCAAATTCTTGTTTCAATGAATCCCATTTATTTTTTAATTGTTTCTTGTCATAGTTCTTTCGTGTCCTGCTATTAAACTTGTTCATTAAGTTGTTCCACCCATCTTTATTAAAATGAGTGTGAGGCCTATTACCAGCTTCAATCTCCTCCACACATATTTTTAAGAAAGTTTCAGTGTTGGTATCAGTCCACTTAGCCTTCCCATGATTGTCACTAGCATGCCATTCTAAG
This sequence comes from Gastrolobium villosum, assembly GCA_032173675.1. Lineage (NCBI taxonomy): Eukaryota > Viridiplantae > Streptophyta > Magnoliopsida > Fabales > Fabaceae > Gastrolobium > Gastrolobium villosum. Next base: position 104,603 of record JAVKPL010013916.1, read on the forward strand.
AATAGAAATATTAAACTCCCTTAATGACTATTAGGGGGAAAAGTTAAAGAGACAGGAGAAGGAAAACCAAAGAAAGAAAAAGAAACTTGAGATTAGCACATAATAACATAACAACAATTAGTTCATGTGTCAATGATAGTCTATGCACTGCACTGCTGAGTTCTTATTTATTTGCAACAGTCACTTTCTTCCTAGTTCAAATGACAATATATAATGTGTTTTTTGTAACTTAGTAATAAGCACAAACATAGACACGTAACTGTAAATAGACATTTTACAAAGTTAGAGAATAGACCTTTTACAATAATACTGTAACCTAGTAAATAATATAAAACTTAAGTGAGCCAATTAGCCTTAAGGTCCATGCAAGGTTGTGTTGGGATTTGATAAGGATTGACAAAATTAAATCTTTATGTATATCAGTTCACGTGTCAAGGCTAAGCTAATCAGTTAACTACCTAAAATTGACTTGATAGGCTTTGTTGTTCTCTTTTCAATACAAGGAAAAGTAATTTAAAACATGAACCCAAAAAAGAAAAGCTTGACCCTATAAATTACAATAAATTACAATAGTTATTTTTTTTTATTTATGTATAGAGATATCTAACATGAAATTTCTACCTTGATTTTTGCTCTAGGCTTGATAGATATTGACCTAATAATGTTTGTTTTTTGAGATAATAAATATACGGACATTTTTGGAGAACTTTCGTGGATGATGGAACCAACCCCAAACAAAACCACAAAAGGAAAACAACAAGATGATCTTTTTTCGACCACAAAAGGAAAACAAAACCACTATGTTTCGACCACATATTGTTGATAATCCTTTTTTTATTCTTCTCCATCGTAAACAAAAGCTAGCCCCATTTTCTTGTAAACAGTAAAGATAATGTAAACAATACCTACAGCAAAACAAAGAGAGTAAAAAGATAGAAATATAGTACCTAAAGTAGAGATCTGAACTTGAACATGGAAGATGGAAAGGAAGAAGAAATGGCGCGAAGAAATGGCGCAGGAGTGAGGGTCCAATCTGTCCACGAGGCTTTGCTACTAGCTTTTGGTTTCTCCTTTTTCAAGAAGTCCGAATTTTTACCTTTTGAAAAAAGTTAAATTTTAACTTTTTTCATTAACTTGTGCTTTTTTTAAGCTACCATCCAAAAATTGTTAAAATTTTAAAAGCACTTTTTTTTATAAAAAAAAAAGCAACTTCTAACTACCGAGAAGCCCATCCAAACGAAGCCTTAACCGTAAACAAACCCGACACGCTTTGAAGGGCCTGTTTGGAGCACCTGATAAGGAAGATAGGATATGATAACTTATCATATCCTACTTTTATCTATTGTATCATTTTATCCTATCCAATACATGATTTCTTAGGGTTGGAGCTGGGTTAGGATTCAATAGGATATGATATCAATATTGAATACCCAATATATTCTCACGCTATCCAATATATTTATATTTATTACATTATATTTTGTTTTTTGTTTTTCTTTTCTCATTCTTCATAATCTTATCATATTACTAATCAGGTGTTCATCAAACACAGGACATGATATGGGCTTATCAGCCCCATATCATATCCTACCCTTTTCAATCTTATATCATATCCTACACTTATCCTATCATGTCCACTAAACGAGCCCGAAAGGTACATCAACTTAGGAATAATCTCTCTTTTTACCTTCTCTCAAAAATCAAAACATCAATTTACAATGTGCAAAGGGAGTGATTCCGACGCGGGAAAATTATGGATTCTCACGAAAATGATGGATGAAATTTTATTTAACCATATTTGATAGAAGAAAATGTAAAAATTTATTCGGAAAAATTACATTCCCAGAATTTTAAAATGTGAAGAAGAATCTTAGGGGGCATTTGGTACATGAGATATATTTTTTTTATCGGAAAAAAAAATATATCTAAAAATATGGTGAGAAATTTTTTTTTCTCGGGAAAGTAACGAAAAAGTGTTTGGTATACCAAAATTTTGCCGGAAAAATTAGGTTAATTTTACTGATTGTATATTTGGTTGATAGTAGAATATTGAAGAAAATCTCAATAGAAATTACCAAATTACCCATAATTTTTGAATTTTGTACCTTTGTCGTCTTGAGGTTCATATGCCAATACAAGAAATAGTAAAATTTGATATTGAAAATAAATTAGAAGTTGCAACTAGTGAACATTGTGGTAGTTCTGTTATGGGTTTTGACTAACTGGGAAGATACACTGATTGAGGAGTAACAACATTTGTTGTTTACTAAATACATAATCAGCAAGCTCTGAATCACTCAGCTTTCAATATTGTTCATATGGGGGAAGACCAAGTTAATGCAAATCACAATTGCATTGACTCACTTTCCAGACAAAAACGAACTATTTTTGAGAAATACCACACTTTCACTGCTGAGACAAACAGATTTACAGAGAAGAGCAGACGAAGACGACGAAGGAGATATATTACAAGAGGACATTTTGGTCTTAAATAGTTAAAATCAGAATATGAGTACATAAGCAAAAACAATACCATGGGTTAGGGGGCATTCTTTTTTACATGTGTTTAGTTCAAATCTAGATTGATGGAGGAATTTTTTTGCTGGACAATTTTTAGGATTCCTCATACCAAACAAGGTCAAAAAAATTTCCCACCCCACTTTCCCTTCATTCTAAATAAAAGCTTCGTACCAAACGCCCCCAAATCTAGATTGATGGAGGAAGTTTTTTGCTGGACAATTCTTAGGATTCCTCATATCAACCAAGGTCAAAAAACATTCCTTACCCCACTTTCCCTTCATTCTAACATAGTATCAGAAAAATTTATCATACATCTTTGGAAATATTTTATCATACCAAACAACTTTTTGTTAACATTATTGAGAAATTCACTTTCCCAACATATTCTTGGTAATCATGATTTTCGGGTAAAAAAAATATCTCATCTACCAAATACCTCCAAAATGTAAAATAAATGGGCCATAGTGTTAAAAATAAAACACATAATAATATTATTTGTTTCGAATATAGTATTAAAATCGAACACGTATTTATTCGCTTTTTCAGATATCTGTAAAAGAAGTGGATGATTATATTTTTCTCAAGTTAGTCATGAGTCTTTTCTTCCTAAAACAATTTACCAAACATATAATATTGTTTTTAAAAAAATTGCCGCTATGATTTGCCGTAAGTTACCAAAATTCTTTAGATACTTTTAATGCTTTTTTAAAATATTTTATTTTTGAGATTTTCTTTTCTCCAATTTATTGAATTCTTGACTAATCCAGAATATTTAAATAAGATTCTATTGAAAGATCTAAAATTTCTGAATCATATATACGATTATATACCAAACAATAATATAATGTGTATCTTGGACCATCACAAAGCGGAAGCAACTTGATGCAGTAAAATCTTTCTCTCTATGATCTATTCTGAAAACGGCTACCTCAGTGCAATGGAAGTATGATGGCTCTGTTGGGAACTCGGTTCCCTCAAGCTCGACTAAGCAGCCTTATGCGAAAGTCAATCAACAAGATCCTGGATCTCGGAACTCGGCAATACCTCGGCCTGAACTTCACCAGGTTGGGCAGCGCAGCGAAAAAATGAAAAATCACAAAAGGAGAGAGAGAGAAGGAGAACACAAATAATTTTAACGTGGGAAAACCTTCTCCAATGAAGAAGTAAAAACCCACGGGACCTAGTCCAGATCAAAAATCCACTATGAAAATAATGGTTACAAAGAATCAAATTCACCAATGTGGTGTTAACTCAACCTCTCCAACAATGGTGATAATGAAACCTCCCTAGAGATGTTTCACTCAAACTCTCTCTAGAGATCTCTCAAATAAAAAGCACAAAGCTTTGCTCAAACAATTTTCTCTCAAATATCTAATCTCACTCTCTTACCTAGCCTCCACCCACAACTATGAATATATAAAGAGGAGGTGGAATTTAGGGTTAGGGTTTTTAGGAAACCCCTCAATGGGCTTGGGCTTAACATTGAAGGAGGAAGCCCAACAAATCTCCCCCTCCGACTTCAATGCGTCGGCTTCAGCATCAACCTCGGAGGTACTTGAAGATCCACTTCACTACTTCCCAGTGCTCTTTGCCGGGGTTTGACAAATACCGACTTACCATTCCAACAGCATACGCCGAGTCGGGTCTAGTGCAAACCATTGCGTACATCAAGCTTCCGACAGCGGATTGGTAAGGGATCTTCAACATCTCATCTTTGTCTTCATCAGATCTCAGACATTGCTTCTGGTTCAACTTTATGTGTCTGGCTAGGGTGTTGCTCACTGTTTTGGCTTTGTCCATGCTGAATCTCTTCAGAATCTTCACAATATACTTCTCTTGACTTAGCCATAGTAGCTTCTTTTGTCTATCTCTGATAATCTTGATTCCGAGTATCTTCTTTGCAGGGCCGAGGTCCTTTATTGCAAAGGACGAGCTCAATGCCTTCTTCAGGGTGGCTATCCTCGATTTGTCTTTTTCTACAATAAGAATATCGTTAACATATAACAACAAAATCAAAAAGTATCCGGCCTCATACCTCTTTACAAATGCACAATGGTCGACTTCTGTCTTCTCAAACTTATGATCGGTCATAAAGGATTCAAATTTCTTATACCACTGCCGAGGTGCTTGCTTCAAGCCATAAAGGCTCTTTTTCAATCGACATACCATGTCTTCTTGGTCTGGAGCTCGGAACCCCTCAGGTTGTTCCATATATATCTCTTCTTTTAAATCACCATGAAGAAATGCCATCTTCACGTCCATTTGTCCTACTTCAAGGTCCATCGAAGCCGCCATGGCTAACACAGTTCAGACCGAGGTCATTTTCACCACAGGAGAAAAAATCTCCTCAAATTCTATTCCTTTCTTCTGATTGCAGTCTTTCACTACAATTCGTGCTTTGAATCTCGGCTTCTGCCCGTTCTCTTCGTTCTTAATATTGTAGACCCATTTATTTCTCAGAGCTCGTCTTCCTTCAGGCAGTTCGGTCTGCTCGTAAGTCTGATTCTCACGCAGAGACTTCATCTTGTCTTGCATTGCCTTTTACCATTCTTCTTTCTCTAAGCTCGTCACAGCCTCATCATAACTCTGAGGCTCATCGTCTTGAGCAACAACGGTGTATTCATCATATAGGTATCTTGTAGAGCTTCTTTTTTCTCAAGTTGGATATCTCGGTTGCTTTTCAGCTTGAGAACCCGGTTCATCATTCTCATCCCGGATCTCATCATCAACTCGGACCTCAGTGTCTTGGTCATCATCAACTTGTTGATGGTCATCAATTTCTTCATTCTCTTGATTTTCTCCCCCTGCTTCAGCTCGGACAGGAGGGATGGGTTCTTCACGTCTGACAGTAACTCAGACTTTGGGCTTCGAGATATCATGAATGGTCTCATCTTCATGAAAAATCACATCTCGACTTCTCACTATCTTCTTATTGATTGGATCCCAAAGTCGGAACTTGAACTCACATCTCGGCGAACCAAGATAAATGCATTATTTAGTCTTCGCATCAAGTTTAGCCCTTTCATCTTTAGGGATATGCACGAAGGCTCGACATCCAAACACCTTCAATTGATTGTAGGCCACTTTCCGACCTGTCCAGTCTTCTTCTGGAATCTCTCCTTCAAGTGGCCATGATGGTGAGAGGTAAGTCAACAACATTTTTGACAGCTTCTCGCCAGAATGATTTCAATAATTTGGCATTGGATAACATACTTCGGACCTTCTCTTGAATAGTCCTGTTCATCCTCTCAGCAAGTCCATTCAATTGTGGAGTCTTGGAGGGGCGTCTTCTCAAGTCGGATCCCGACCGCTCTGCAGTATGCATCAAAAGGGCTGCAATACTCACCACCATTGTCAGATCGGACCACCTTCAATTTCTTGCCAGTCTCCCTTTCAACCATAGCATGAAATTCTTTAAAGGATTGGAATACCTGGTCTTTAGACTTCAACGAATATACCCACTACTTGTGGGAATGGTCATCAATAAATGAAACAAAATACTGAGCTCCTCTAAGGGATCTTTTCGATGTGGAGCAAACATCAGTATGGATGAGGTCAAGAATATACCTGCGTCTTCTGGGTTGATCCGGTTTCACATAAGAAACTCGGTGCTTCTTTCCAGCTAGGCAGTGCATGCAACTCTCCAATGCTTGGCCTTTCAACCCGGTCAGTAATTCTTTCTTGTGTAGGATTTGGAGCCCTTTCACGCTCATGTGGCCGATGCACTTGTGCCATAGCTTCAAGCTCGGTTCATCTCGGACAGAATTGGCTTCTCCGCCATTTATCTTTCCTTGCATCACATAGAAGGAGCCTTCCTTCTTACCTCGGGCAACAACTAAGTTTCCCTTGGCCAGCTTCCATCTAACACTACCAAAGTAGTTCACAAACTCGGCATCATCAAGTTTTCCTACCGAGATCAGGTTCAATTTCATGTCAGGAACATGCCTTATATCTTTCAACACAAGTCAGCACCCAACATCTGTAGTCAGGGTCACATCACTGACACCAACAATCTTGCTGGTCACTTGATTTCCCATCTCCATGACTCCAAAATCACCACCTCGGTAAGAGGAGAAAAAAACCTTTGTGTGGAGTAACATGGAAGGAAGCACCGGAGTCAACAATCCAGGTGCAGTAATCATAAGCAACATTCAAATAATTATCCTCACCAAGGAGGAATATCTTGGCATTCGAGTTGGCAGCCACCGCAGTGGTGCTCTTGTCTTCCCTCTTCTAGGGAATAATCTGATCCGGCTTCACAGAGTTGTTCTTCTCGTCATTCTGCAGGGTCCAACATCTGGCTTCTTATGACCTGTCTTTCCACAATAAAAGAGCTTCAACTCATATCTCAGCTTTGACCGACCTCTGGACTTTTCTCTTCTGTCACGACCTCTTCCCCGACTCTTGCTTCTACCTCGGGAGTCAGATTTCTCTTTGTTCTCAGTAACGTTGGCTTCAGACGTGCTTGAAATACCTCGTTCTCTTCTCCTGGCTTCTTCGCCCAGGAGACTGTCTGTCACGACATCCATCTTCAATTTTCCATCTAGAGTCGAATTATTCAAATTCACCACCAGAGTATCCCAGCTTTCTGGCAGCGAGCTCAACAGCAGCAAAGCCTGCATCTCGTCATCAATTTTCATCTCATCTTTTGACAGCTGATTCACAATACCTTTGTAGGTGTTGAGGTATTCTATCATGCTCATGTCGTCCTTGTATTCAAGCTTCATAAGTCGGCGAACCAAGTGTGCTTTGTTCCTGGGAGTCTTCTTCCGAATCATGGACTCCAGCTTCGTCCACAACTCGTACGCGTTCGTGAACTCGGACACGTGCTCAAAGAGGCTCTTGTCTATATATTTTTGTATCGTAGCTACCGCCTTACGACTCTGGATCTGCCACTCCTTATCGGTCTTGCCTGCCGGCTTCTCATCAAGGATAATGGGCTCATGTAAATCTTTGCAATAGAGATGATCTTCCATCTTTGGTCTCCAATAGGTGAAATTGTCTGCGGTCAGCTTGAACATATATCTCCATCATGTGTTATGCCACTGGTCTCCATCTCATCTCCCTGAGAACCCGTCAAACGCGGGCTTTGATACCACTGTTGGGAACTCGGTTCCCTCAAGCTCGAATAAGCAGCCTTACGCGGAAGTCAATCAACAAGATCCCGGATCTCGGATCTCGGCAATACCTCGGCCTGAACTTCACAAGGTCGGGCAGCGCAGCGAAAAAATGAAAAATCACAAAAGGAGAGAGAGAAGGAGAACACAAACAATTTTAACGTGGAAAAATCTTCTCCAATGAAGAAGTAAAAACTCTCGGGACCTAGTCCAGATCAAAAATTCACTATGAAAATAATGGTTACAAATAATCAAATTCACAAATGTGGTGGTTAACTCAACCTCTCCAACAATGGTGATAATCAAACCTCCCTAGAGATGTTTCACTCAAACTCTCTCTAGAGATCTCTCAAATACAAAGCACAAAGTTTTGCTCAAACAATTTTCTCTTAAATATCTAATCTCGCTCTCTTACCTAGCCTCCACCCACAACTAATGAATATATAGAGGAGGTAGAATTTAGGGTTAGGATTTTTAGGAAATCCCTCAATGAGCTTGGGCTTAGCATTGAAGAAGGAAGCTCAACAAGCTCTTGGGTTTAACCCCAATATAAATAGCTTAAATACTATTATGATCAATTTTTCTGGTTTAAAACCGAGAATTTGAAATGCTAAGTCCTATGCTAACAAACAAATTAGCAATATAGGTATCTAAAAAGAAAGATAACAATTGTTTTTGTTTCTTTATAAATCCTATTCTAACCTTTATTGAATTGCAAGAAACCAAAATAAACTAAATTCAATAAAGTAACTGTGGTATCAATTCAACAATTAACAAGTAATGAGGTCGTGGGTTTCTATAGTTATGAATTTTCCCTTAACAATTTGCATTCGTGTATCCAGACTGCTACAACACTCTTCTTACTGAAATTCAACATCTGTAGCACCTTTCTGGAATTTCCCAATTTCTGTTGTCCAAATCCAATCAAATCCTTTCCCAAAGTATTTAAATCAGATCTTTAAATGTCTAATGATGAATTTCCACTTCAGGTTATCCCTAACCTTTGAAGGGTTCAATTAACAAAACATCACAATCTTCTAATTTCCCAATTACACAATCATGAAAAAGAATGTCCAAGGTCCACTTCCATGGCTTCTTGAAAATACAAATTATGTTAATCGAATTATAAAAATCATGCATAGCAGTATTCTAAAATAAAGGATACTCTCCAATCTTTTAGATCCCCGGCTAGAAACTTAAAAAGCCATAGATACAGTAAAACAAAAAGAAATTCTGAACTTGAAATTAACATGCATTAAAACAATTCTAAAAGAGATTGTAAATCAGATAGAGACCATTATTCAAACGAGATGATGATGAAATCTAAATGCTTAACAACAAATGGGTATATTCTTGAACCCTTTAAGAAGATCTTCTCTTTGGTGCTTGCTTCGAACTTACAAATCTCAAACTAAAACTTGGAATTTTTTTTTTCTCTTTCAAACTCAAGAACAAGGTTTTTTTTACCATTGTACCCTTTATGTAATAATTAATTACCAAATTGACCTTGATTATAAACTATTTCAAAAATTTAACCTCACCTGAAAACATAACACCAATCTGCCCCTGTTTGACCAAGCCTACCCGGGTACCCCCTTCCCTACCCGGGTAGATTTTGAAAATTTTTATCTACCCGGGTAGGGAGGCGGGTACCCGGGTACATTTCTTGAATCTGGAAAATGTTTGAATTATTTACCCGGGTAGGGAGGCGGGTACCCGGGTAAATAATCCAGATTGAAAAAACGAGCAAGGATGGTGCCATGCCAAGAAGAACAACAACTCCAAATTGAAAATGCCAAACTCAAATATGAAGTTTGTGTCCATAAAACTCAAAAAACATAGGTTATAATTACTTTTCTGGTTTTCTTTATATATAAAATCCAGATTGAAAATTACACTCTTAGAACATTTGTTGGTAGAGAAATATACCCAGGTACGCAATTGTCGCTGTCTTCAGTGCCTGCCTCAGAAGTTGCGATTTTCGGTCATCAAAGCTCAATGTCACGTGAAACGTTAACATTAAAAATAAAACAAAACCAAAATTTGACCTATTATACAGAGCAACTTAACAAAAAAGAGGTCTAAAAAATAAGATAGTTTGATCGTTGTTGTAGAGAGAAATGGCTGGTAATGCAAATAGGAGATTGGGCGTGGCTGTGGATTTCTCACCATGCAGCGTCAAAGCACTAAAATGGACGGTGTATAATGTTGTCAAAGAAGGGGATCACCTCATCCTTGTTATCATTCGCACCTCAGAATACTACGAGCACAGCGAGATGCAGCTCTGGGAAGCCACCGGCTCACGTTAGTAATCTATGTTACCATGCTTCTATACGTGTTGCAATTCATGTACCCGAAATATATATAGGAGCTTATAGAACAAGAATTTCAATTCGGAGTTGTTGTTCTTCAGTTGGCATGGCACCATCTCTGCTTGTTTTTCAATCTGGGTTATTTACCCGGGTACCCGCCTCCCTACCCGGGTAAATAATTCAAGCATTTTTTCAGATTCAAGAAATATACCCGGGTACCCCCTCCCTACCCGGGTAGATAAAATTTTTCAAAATCTACCCGGGTAGGGAAGGGGGTACCCGGGTAGGCTTGGTCAAACAGGGGCAGATTGGTGTTATGTTTTCAAGTGAGGTTAAATTTTTGAAATAGTTTACAATCAAGGTTAATTTGGTAATTAATTATCACATAAGGGCTACAATGGTCAAAAAGCCCAAGAACAAAGACTTTCTTTTTATAATTCCTACCTACAAACTAAAAAACTAAATCCAATAGCAATTGATGGCTATCAAGCTTCATCTACAGTCCACCTTTCTCCTTCCACTTCCAAAGCCCGACTTTAGAGCCTTTCCGTCTGGTTAGTATAATAACTTTTATTTTTATTTTACATTTTTTATACTAATAGTTTTTTCTTTCTCCTCATCCCATTTTATTGGTTAAACAGAATTTTTGAATAGTTTTATTTTATGTTATGTTGTTTGGATATACATTGAATTTATGATTTTTTATAGAATTATTAATGCTATTGATTGTATAATCTGTCTAGATATCTTTTATTGTCTTATTATTTTTTTAATACACTAAATTATACTTTTATTTTTTTGTAAATAAATTAAGGAAAAATGTTTCTGCAGTAGAAAATTATCTGCATTTATTCCAAGACGATGTCGTTTTGGTATTGAAATCTTAAAAAATTATAAATATAAAGACTATTATAATCCTGAAATAAATTAAAATTATAAAAACACCATGATTTTCACCCAAAATGATATCGTATGGGGTTTATTGCAGATAACTTCTATGTAGTAGCTGCAGAAAAAATGAACCCATAAATTAAATTACATATCAATAATTATAGCAAATACTAAATTAAATCAAACTAACACCCTTAAATACGAACTTAAATGAATAAAGCCCGAACTGATTCGGCCCTTTAACATTTCTCCGAAGTTAATATGAGCAGCAAGCCACCAACATGTCCGTGTTTGTTTTACTGTCAATGACTAAGGAACGGACAGCTGTTGGCAGCAGCGCAAGAAACCAGATGAATTAAGATATATAAGAAAAAAGATATCCCCTCAGTGACTTTGGTTTCATGATACCGAAACTACCCCTTAATGACGTTATTTTGCTACCGCTGATTGGTCTTCGCAGGCTAAACGACAAGTCAACCCAGGAGAGGAACCCTTTATTTTCTTTTAAATATTTGTGAGAATAGAATCACCGGACCTTCCGGTCATCAGTCGTCCTTCCGGTTATCATACCTCTCAGACTCAGAGGAGAACAGCTACGAATCCGAGACCAGAATCGCCGGTTGCAAGTGCGGGCCACATGTAAAATTATTTGTCTCATGTGTTATATTATGTGTCAGTTGGTTTAATTAATGAAAAGGGCATTATGGTAATTTTGACTATTAAGGGAAGTTATTTAGAAGTAACTGCTGATAGGTGCAGTTACATTAAGGGGAAATGGTCAGTTTCTTATTATTGGAGTCTGAAGCGTCCATCTGAGTCTGCCCAGAAAGGTTGTATCAAATCCCTATCAAAAAAGATACAAGAACGGTGAAAGGGTTAAGGCTTAGAGAAATGATTCTACCATCAAAGTTCTTCCGCAATTATGGACAAAGGTATGTTTATGTGAAACTCATGAATTCTAAAGATCCCTGTCATGTTCTTGAATGATTACTGTTGAACATGAATTAATGATTAAATGCTTACATGTGGTATCAGAGCCATGTTTAAGAATTTGTGTTTTTCCATAAATTATTAAGAATAAATTTCTGGTTCATGAAAAGTTAGGGTTTTGAAAATAAAATTATTAAAGCAATTCTCGAAAGAATTTTTAATTGACATTAACATGTCCTTCACTGATGCATTTTTAATTAAAGCAATTTCTTGCCTTTTGGTTTTCGTGTCCTTCACTGATGCATTTCGAATAGTAAGGACAAATTGACATTAACGTGTCCTTCACTGATGCATTTCTTGCCTTTTGCATTTTTAATTAAAGCAATTGACATTAACGAAAGGACAAATTGAATTGACATTCCTGAAGCATTTTTCGATCCAGTAACGTTTTATACATATGAAAGTTACTGGGGAATTGGAGAATTGGTTGAATGAAAGATCACAAAAGGACGAAATGAATGCATATTAACGCTACATGTATGAATAGTTACCGGGTAAATGTAATGTACAGTGGGCACAATTTATAGTTTATATGTGATATGGTTGGATTAAAATTAAATGTGAAAATTTAATCCTATTATTGTTTATGAAATTAAAGTTTTGAAATTAATTATGATAGATTTGTTAGTCACCAAAGTGGCCAAATCTTGAAGAGTTGTTTTAATTTCAAATATTATGATTTTATTTCAATTACCATGACCATGATGCTATGAATAGTATGATATAATTTTTTGGTTGTGGTATATTGAAGTTCATTATTATAGAACAGTTGGGGATCAACCCAAAGGTTGGTTATTTGTTTTATAAAATGAACATGGATGTTGGTATTGTTGGCATATTTCCTCATATTTGGACATCCAAAGATGACAAATATTTATGATAGGGGTATGCATCATTGCCAAATTATGTGAAATTTTTATAGCATCATTATAGTTAATGGTGTATGTTAATGGATCCCCAAAGGTGAACATTGATATGCATTGAAGTTAGTATGTTTGAATCTGTGAAGTATGTTAGTATGTGACATGTATGTCTCAAAGCATTAATGTTTAAATGTTATTCCTTGCAGTACCTGTTGCCACACATTCCATGTTCTCAACTGTTGCAGTTTTTAATGGGCTGAACTTCTCTGAATGGAAAGAGCAAATCCAATTTTACCTTGGGGTAATGGATATGGATTTGGCTCTTAGAGAAGAGGAACCTCGTGCTATCACTCCTGAAAGCACTGAGGATGAAAGGAACCATTTTAAGAACTGGGAAAGATCCAACAGATTAAGTTTGATGTACATGAAAATGAGCATAGCAAGCAACATTAAGTCAGCTCTTCCACAAACTGAAAGTGCCATTGAAATGATGAAACTTGTGGAAGAGCGCTCCCAAACTGCTGATAAGTCTCTTGCTGGGACACTTATGAGTACACTGACCACCATGAAGTTTGATGGTTCGCGTACTATGCATGAGCATGTTATTGAAATGACAAGCATTGCGGCAAAATTAAAAGCATTGGGAATGGATGTGGATGAGAACTTCCTGGTGCAGTTCGTATTGAACTCATTACCGTCTGAGTATGGTCCTTTCCAAATGAACTATAACACCATGAAAGATAAATGGAATGTGCATGAATTGCACAGTATGTTAGTTCAGGAGGAAACCAGACTTAAGAATCAGGGAGCTCATTCCATCAATTATGTAAAGCATCAAGGAGCTGAAAAGAATAAAGGTAAGAAGCATGAGAAGAAAGGAGGAGGAGGAGGACCCCTTAAAGTTGATGAGGCCTCTTCTTCTAAAATCCACAAAAAGGAAAGTAATGCAAAGATGAGGTGTCATTTCTGTAAAAAGGAAGGGCATTTCAAAAGGGATTGCCTGAAACGTAAGGCTTGGTTCGAAAAGAAAGGTAAGCCTAGTGCTTATGTATGTTATGAATCAAACCTGGCTGAAGTTCCTTATAATACTTGGTGGATTGATTCTGGTTGTACTACTCATGTTTCTAATACAATGCAGGGATTCCTTATGACCCAAACCACAAGGCCAAATGAAAAGTTTGTCTTTATGGGCAATAGAGTGAAAGTTCCGGTGGAAGCTGTTGGGACTTACCGTTTAATTCTCGACAGTGGATATCATTTGGATTTATGTGAAACTCTTTATGTACCTAGTATATCTAGAAATTTAGTTTCAATTTCCAAACTTGATGTTGCTGGATACTCTTTTAAATTTGGTAGTGGTAGTTTCAGTTTGTACAAGCACAATCATTTGATTGGTAATGGTACTTTATGTGATGGATTATATAAATTATGTCTTGATAATCTGTATGCTGAAACACTTATGACTCTGCATCATAATGTTGGTACTAAACGTACCTTAATTAATGAGTGTTCCGCTTACTTGTGGCACAAACGTTTGGGACACATTTCCAAAGAAAGGATGAAAAGATTGGTAAATAATGAAATCCTTCCGGATTTAGACTTTACTGATTTAAATGTTTGTGTGGATTGTATTAAAGGAAAACAAACAAAACACACAAAGAAAGGAGCCACAAGGAGCACTCAGCTTCTTGAAATTATACACACTGATGTATGTGGTCCGTTTGATGTTAATGCCTTCAATAAAGAAAAATATTTTATCACTTTCATTGATGATTATTCACGTTATGGTTATGTCTATTTGCTACATGATAAGTCTCAAGCTGCAAATGCTTTGGAGATTTATATTAATGAAGTTGAAAGGCAATTAGACAGAAAAGTGAAGATTGTCAGGTCTGATAGGGGTGGTGAATATTATGGAAGGTATGATGAAAGTGGACAACATCCGGGCCCATTTGCTAAATTTCTGGAAAAGCGTGGTATTTGTGCTCAATACACAATGCCCGGTACACCGCAACAGAATGGTGTATCTGAAAGGCGTAATAGGACCTTACTGGATATGGTTAGGAGTATGTTAAGTAATTCTTCTTTACCCGTTTCATTGTGGACTTATGCTCTAAAAACTGCCATGTATGTATTGAATAGGGTTCCTAGTAAGTCAGTTCCAAAGACTCCTTTTGAACTTTGGACTGGAAGGAAACCTAGTATAAGACACCTGCATGTTTGGGGTTGTCAGGCAGAAATTAGATACTACAATCCGCAAGAAAAGAAACTGGATGCAAGGACAATCAGTGGTTATTTCATTGGTTATCCAGAAAAATCGAAAGGGTATAGATTTTACTGTCCTTATCATACTACAAGGATTATTGAATCTGGAAATGCAAGGTTCATTGAGAATGGTGAAGTTAGTGGGAGTGAAACACCACGTAAAGTGGATATTCATGAAGTGAGAATACAAGTTCCATTGACTTGTAGCTCTAGTAAAGTTATTGTTCCTTATGCTATTGAACCAACCAATAATAATGAAGGGCAAGTTAATGATCCCACTACTCATGAAGAAATCATTGTTAATGAACCGAATGAACCCATAGTAGAAGAACCACAACAGATAGCATTAAGAAGATCTCAAAGAGAAAAGAGACCTGCTATTTCTAATGATTATGTGGTATATCTACAAGAGTCTGATTTTGACATGGGTATTCAGGATGATCCAGTAACGTTTTCACAAGCCATGAATGGAGAAAATGGTGATAAGTGGTTAGATGCTATGAAAGATGAGTTGAAATCTATGGAACAGAACAAGGTTTGGGATCTTGTTGAGTTACCAGAAGGGTGTAAGAGAGTTGGTTGTAAACGGGTCTTTAAGACCAAACGTGACTCTCTTGGTAACTTAGAACGTTACAAGGCCAGACTTGTTGCAAAGGGATTCACTCAGAAAGATGGCATTGACTATAAAGAAACTTTTTCACCAGTTTCAAAGAAGGATTCTTTAAGAATTATTATGGCATTGGTGGCTCATTATGATCTAGAGTTACACCAAATGGATGTGAAAACTGCCTTTCTAAATGGAAATTTAGAAGAAGATGTGTACATGGACCAACCAATGGGGTTCATAGAAAGGGTAAAGAGCACATGGTGTGCAAACTTAAGAAGTCAATATACGGACTTAAACAAGCTTCACGGCAATGGTACCTTAAGTTTAATGATACTGTTGTTTCCTTTGGATTTAAAGAAAACATTGTTGATCGATGTATATATCTGAAGATCAGTGGGAGCAAGTTTATATTATTGATTCTGTATGTTGATGATATTTTGCTGGCAACTAATGATCTTGGTCTTTTAAATGAGACTAAGAAGTTTCTCTCTAGTAACTTTGAAATGAAAGATATGGGCGAGGCAGCTTATGTGATAGGAATAGAAATATTCCGTGATAGATCACAAGGACTGTTAGGTTTGTCTCAGAAAGCATATATTAATAGAGTTCTAGAGAGATTCAGAATGGAAAACTGCTCATCATCTCCAGTTCCAATTCAGAAAGGAGATAAATTTAGTCTCATGCAATGTCCTAAAAGTGAATTGGAACAAAAAGAAATGGATGCAATTCCGTATGCATCATTAGTTGGGAGTTTAATGTATGCTCAGACTTGTACGAGACCAGATATTAGCTTTGCAGTTGGGATGTTGGGTAGATACCAAAGTAATCCCGGTATGGATCATTGGAAAGCTGCAAAGAAAGTTCTGAGATATTTGCAAGGAACTAAAGGTCACATGCTTACTTATAGAAGGTCTAACAACCTTGAAGTGATTGGATACACAGATTCAGATTTTGCAGGATGCGTAGACACAAGAAAGTCTACATGTGGTTACCTGTATCTTTTAGCTGAAGGAGCTATATCATGGAGAAGTGCGAAGCAGACTGTAATAGCTGCGTCCACTATGGAAGCTGAGTTTGTGGCATGTTTTGAAGCCACAATTCAGGCTAAATGGCTACGGAACTTTATTTCAGGGCTTGAATTGGTCGACAATATTGAAAAGCCGCTGAAAATTTATTGTGATAATTCCGCAGCAGTCTTCTTTTCTAAAAACGACAAGTATTCCAAAGGTGCTAAACATATGGAATTAAAGTACTTTGCCGTTAAAGAAGAGGTTCAGAAACAAAGAGTGTCTATAGAGCATATAAGCACCGATCTTATGATAGCTGATCCCTTGACGAAGGGATTACCGCCCAAGACATTTACTGGTCATGTATGTAGAATGGGCATTATGTCAGCTAATGAATGATGACAATTATTGTTATGTATTAAGTATTGACACTCTGAGCTCATTAATGAATATATGTTTCTGTTATTGTCTTATTTTCAATTTATGAATGCATGCAAGTATATGTGATGATATTGAAAATGTTTATGGTCCGTTATGAAGATATTATTGTTGGACATAATGTATACTTCCTATTAAAGTATCATGTTAGGAAGAGAGTCAATATAGTAGTACATGGAAGGGATTATGCCGACTCGATAGCATACAACCGCCATGACTCTTATTGATTTCATTTCTAATAATGAATTATGATGAGGTCAATGTATAGAACCTTTAGCCTAGTAAATGCGCATTATAATGAATGTTGATTAAATCATGAAGGGACACCTCATGACATGAGCCAAGTGGGAGAATGTAAAATTATTTGTCTCATGTGTTATATTATGTGTCAGTTGGTTTAATTAATGAAAAGGGCATTATGGTAATTTTGACTATTAAGGGAAGTTATTTAGAAGTAACTGCTGATAGGTGCAGTTACATTAAGGGGAAATGGTCAGTTTCTTATTATTGGAGTCTGAAGCGTCCATCTGAGTCTGCCCAGAAAGGTTGTATCAAATCCCTATCAAAAAAGATACAAGAACGGTGAAAGGGTTAAGGCTTAGAGAAAAGATTCTACCATCAAAGTTCTTCCGCAATTATGGACAAAGGTATGTTTATGTGAAACTCATGAATTCTAAAGATCCTGTAATGTTCTTGAATGATTACTGTTGAACATGAATTAATGATTAAATGCTTACACCACACACATTGATTGTGTTTTTTTTTTTTCGGTTAGACCGCCATTTTTTTTTCTCACTCTCA
>JAVKPL010013917.1:0-12232 GCA_032173675.1 Gastrolobium villosum
TCCCTATTGGAAACTTCCACTTGGCCACTTGTCTACGGATGATAAGGTGTAGCAACCTTATGTCTGACACCATACTTTGTTAACAGATTTTCAAATTGCTTATTGCAAAAATGAGAGCCTCCATCACTTATGATTGCTCTTGGCACTCCAAATCTGGTAATATTCTTTCTCAAGAAGTTTACAACCACCTTCGCATCATTAGTAGGAAGAGCTGTTGCCTCAACCCACTTAGAAACGTAGTCCACAGCTACCAAAATGTACTGGTTAGAATAGGAAGATGGGAATGGTCCCATGAAATCAATCCCCCATAAATCAAATAATTCCACCTCCATAATAGTGTTTAGAGGCATTTCATCTTTCCGGGAAATGTTCCCTGTCTTCTGGCATCTTTCGCACTTTTCAACATACTCTCTGGCGTCTTTGAAAAGAGTAGGCCAGTAATACCCACTTTGCAATACCTTTTGGGCAGTTCTGTTTCCACCAAAATGGCCACCATAATCAGAATTGTGACAATGCCATAAAATCTCCTTGATTTCCAATTCTGATACACATCTTCTCAAGATTCCATCAGCACATTGGAAATACAGGAATGGATCATCCCATACATACCTCCTAGCATCATGTAAGAACTTTTTCACTTGTTGCTTTGTGACATCAGGAGGTACTTTTTTGATGACCTTAAAATTTACAAAATCAGCAAACCATGGTTCCATATGCAGTGCAAAAATTGGTTCTTCAGATAATTTCACAGATATTGCAAGGACTTGTTCATCCGGAAAATAATCATTGATCTCTAAAGCAGGATCATCTTGTAGGGTCTTCTCTCGGATTCTGGATAAGTGACGAGCAACTTTATTTCCATTCCTGACTTGTCTTTGATCTCTAAATCAAACTCTTGAAATAACAACATCCACCTTAACAGTCGTGGTTTTGCATTTTGTTTAGAGATCAAATACTTTATTGCTGCGTGATCAGTAAAAATGATGGTCTTGGCACCAAGGAGATATGGTCTAAATTTATCAAGTGCATAGACCACAGCGAGCATCTCCTTCTCTGTTGTTGCATAGTTTACCTGTGCTTCATTCAGAACTTTGCTAGCATAGTAAATTACGTGCAACAGTTTGTTTCTTCGTTGGCCAAGAACAGCACCAATAGCAAGATCACTAGCATCGCACATCAACTCAAATGGCATACTCCAATCATGGGAAACCAAGACAGGAGCAGTAGTGAGTTTTTCCTTTAATAAATTAAAGGCTTTAGACACAGCATCATCAAAAACGAACTCATTGTCTTTCATGAGAAGTTGACTTAGTGGCTTGGCAATTTTAGAGAAGTCTTTGATGAATCTTTATAAAAGCCAGCATGACCAAGGAAACTTCTCACTCCATTAACATTAATTGGAGGAGGTAGTTTTTCAATGAGCATTAGTTTTGCTCTATCAACTTCTATACCTTCCTTAGAAATTTTGTGTCCAAGCACAATGCCTTCTTGGACCATGAAGTGACATTTTTCCCAGTTGAGGACCAGGTTTGTCTACTGACATCCTTTTAGTACTTTAGACAAAGTTGCCTAAGCAATCATCAAAACAAGAGCCCAATACTCGAAAGTCATCCATGAATACTTCTAAAAACTTTTCTACCATATCTGAGAAGATTGATAACATGCACCTCTGAAAAGTAGCAGGTGCATTGCACAATCCAAACGGCATTCTCCTATAGGCAAAAACGCCAAAAGGACAAGTGAATGCTCGTCTTTTCTTGATCTTCTGGAGTCACTGCCTTTGATTATAACCACTGTATCCATCAAGGAAACAATAATAAGAATGACCTGCTAACCTTTCCAGCATTTGATCCACAAAAGGGAGAGGAAAATGATCCTTCCTAGTTGCTTCATTAAGCCTTCTATAGTCAACACACATTCTCCATCCAGTAATTGTCCTGGTAGAGATTAATTCATCTTTATCGTTCTTCACCACAGTGACACCTCCTTTCTTTGGCACAGTTTGTACAGGACTTACCCATGCAGTATTTGATATTGAATAAATCATTCCAGCATCAAGAAGTTTAACTACTTCTTTTCTCACCACTTCTTTCATCATGGGGTTTAATCTCCTTTGAGGCTGCCTCACAGGTTTGATATCATTCTCCATGAGAATTTTATGCGTACAGAAAGAAGGACTTATACCCTTAAGATCAGCCATGGACCATCCTAAAGCAGTCTTATGCTTTAAAAGAATTTCTTTCAGTTTCTTCTCATCATTAGCAGATAACCTGTTATTTATGATCACTGGATATGTTTCATTGTCACCCAGGAACATATACTTTAGGGCTGGAGGTAACTCCTTAAGATCAACTTTAGGAGCACCTATTTCCTTGTCAGAAGTTTTTCTGTTCAAGCAACTCATTAGCAACTTTAATGTCTTCCTCAAAAGGGATATGATCTCTTTCTTGCAATTCAACAGTCAATTCTTGCAAGGGGGTTTCATCTTCATGCATCACTTCCTCTAAGACATTAATTTCAAAACAATCACTATCATCATATGGTCTTTTTATTGCATCAAAGACATTGATAGTGATTGTGTCTTCATTCATCCTTAGCACCAGCTTTCCTTGTTCTACATCAATCATTGCACGGGCTGTGGCCAGGAAAGGTCTACCCAATATCAGAGGCATTTCATTCTCAACCTCCATATCAAGCACAATAAAATCAGCCGGAAAGATGAACTTGTCAATTTTTACAAGAACATCTTCGACTATTCCACTTGGCTTCCTCAAGGATCTATCAGCAAGCTGAAGAGAAACCAGAGTAGGCTTCAATTCAGTGATCCCTAAGGCTTTACAAACAGATAAGGGCATCAGATTAATACTTGCCCCTAAATCACACAAAGCTTTGCCAATCTTTGTGTCTCCTATTTCAATTTCAATATTAAAGCTTCCAGGATCACGAAGTTTGGGAGGAAACGTCCTAGTGATAATAGCACTGCACTTCTCATTAAGTGCAACTGTTTGGCATTCCTGTAGCTTTTGCTTCCTGGAAAGGAGATCTTTCATGAATTTGGCATAGTTTGGCATATTAGCCAATGCTTCAGCGAACGGAATGTTCACATGCAATTTCTTGAAAAGATCAAGAAACTGTCATAACTCTTGGCTTTTAATTCTGGCTTCAACCTTCCAGGATAAGGTGCCATTTTCATTAGATACTCTTCACTAAGTTCAAATTTTTCTTTTGGAAGAGTAGTTGTCTCCTTCTCATCATCAGTTGGTTTCAATATTTCAGGAGATTTTTCCTTTTCTTTTTCAGGTTTCTCCTCTTGTTCGATCTTCTTTTCCTTCTCAATAGGTTTTGGTGGTGATGATACCACTTTCCCACTTCTAGTTGTAACTGCCAGACAATCTTCCTTGGGGTTAGTAGTAGTGTTACCAGGAAAGGTACCTGGAGCTCTATCAGATAATTGTTGGGCTAGTTGACCAATCTGATACTCCAGGTTCTTGATTGAAGCTTTTGTATTTCTGGAATCAGCTCTGCTTTCCTCAATGAAAGCATTGGTACTTCTTTGATTTGCCTTACTTTCCTCCATGAAAGCGTTAGTACTTTGTGCTAATGTTCCGACTAAACGCTCCAGGTCAGAAGGCTCTTTTTTTGGAATAGGTGGTGGTTTTAGATAGTTGTCTGATGTCATATCTAAACCAGTACCTTGATAACTTTTCCTTTGGTAATTATTACCACCAGCAGCATTATTTTGATTTCTTGAGAAATTTTGCTGATTGGGGCGCTGATCATACCAAACACCATTTACCTGAAATTGTTGAGTAGAATCTGAGGACATCAGTGTAGGACAAGTATTGGTGTCATGATCTTCATGACAATACTCACAATCAAGGACAACTGCACTTGCTTGAACTTTGGAAAGTTGCATGCTTTCAAACTTCGCATGCAGATTGGACATTTGTTGTGATAACAACTTTTGTTCTGCCAGCATTGCACTATTATCATTGATTGGCACTGCTTCCCTTTTTCCTGTCCTTAGAGATGTTTCATTCTCGTTTTTAGCTAACTTGTCAATAAGATGATATGACTCAGAAGCTAGTTTATCACCCAAAGAACCGCCTGCTGCAGTATTAATAACCAATTTCGTTTCTGGTAAACAACCATTGAAGAAGATTCTCACTTGGTCCCCTTGAGATAGGTTATAATGAGGAACCTTTCTCATGAGTGCCTTGAATCTATTCCAAGAAGCGCAGATGGTCTCTCCAAATTGTTGTTTGAAGGAGGTGATATCATTCACCATGTTGTTGTATTTCTCCATGGGAAAGAACTCTGCAAAGAATTTTTCAGATAAATTTTCCCAAGAGATGATGCTATCCGCAGGTTGTCTTTCCATCCAATCAAGAGCTTTTCCCTTAACAGAAAAAAGGGAAAAGTCTTAATCGTATTGCATCATCAGAAACATGTGGAGGCTTTGTAGAGTCACAGATTCGTAAAAATCTGTCAATGAATCTGTGAGGATCTTCATTGTCCTCTCCTCCATACTTTTCTCTCTCGGCCAACTGAATGATGTTGGACTTGAGCTCCCATTGATTGTTCCCAAGTTCTGGTGGAACAATTCCAGCATTGGGCCTGTTGAAGATAGGCGTGAGGATGGCACTCCCACCCTTTGAGCTAGCTTTTGAGGGGGCGTGTTGATTGGGCACTCCCACCCTTTGAGCTAGCTTTTGAGGTGGTATATATCAAGGTTCTTTACAACGTCATTTGATTAATTCTTATAAGCATCGTATCGATTACCAGCGCTGCAGCGATGACAATGGGGTCTTGACATTTCCAAGACAAAAGCCAGAGGATAAAAAGAGAGAGTGTGTAGAGTAAAGCGAAAATAATAATTAAAATAATATTATCAGATATGAGATTGAGAAAAATATTTAATATGTTCAGGACTACTGAATCTTTTGGTGCTCCCTCTCACAACATTAATTTTCTTTTTCCCTTTTTCTACCTTTATTATTTTTTCATTTTTCTAATTCTACCTTCCTATTTACACTAAGGGATCACCTAAAAATGGTGATCCCGGATCACTTTAAATAAGATCGAGAATGAGATATACCAGATAACCGGACAGAGTATAGTATATACGAATAGGATTTTTAAAAAAATAAATTGGATTGTAAATAAATAAGTAAAATATAATTTATTCTTAAATTTTGATAAATTAAAATTATAATATACTTTCATTTAAATAAAGTTGAATATGCTATTTCTTAAGAGAAATTATACTCTTATGTTGCATAAGATTCTTCTCTCATTCTATACTCACATAAAAAGACGTGTCTCTCTTTTCTTTCTTTTTTTCTTTTTTTAAAAATTGATGGGTCCACTTAATTTATCCACAACATGAGATAACTTCTCTTATACAACATGAGAGAAGTAAAACCCATTTCTTAATTACTTTGAAAGCAAACTTTTTCTTTCCTTGTATTTCCAAAAATAAAAAATAAAAAATTTACGAAAATGAATAGGACATTGCACGTGACGCTACTAGAATCGCGAGTTAAGAGAACATTGTGGGAAGTTGCGACGTGCTGCATAATATTTTAGGGATTATATTTTCATGTTATCTGATGTTGCACCTACAAATTTATGTGGGTTCTATTACACGGAAAAAAAGAAAAAGAAAATTAAAGTGAGATTTATATTTTTTTGAGAGCGTAGGAGAGGTTTGTTGTCTCATATGACATAAGCTTAATATTTCCCAATATATATATATATATATATATATATATATATATATATATATATATATTTTTATAACAATATTTCCCAATATTTTATACCAAAGGGGAATGACTCCCTGTATCTGTACGGTTACGTTGGTCTGTCTCATAACTCCCAAGGATTACATAAAAATTTGTTATTTATCACTCTTCGCATTGAACAATGCGGTTTATATTTTTTTAATTTTTTTGTTCAAGTAAACAGATAATTTAGTTTAATAGTATTTTTTCTAAATTTATAAATAAACTTGGATGCAACGAACTGCGAACACGTGAAGGGACATAAATTAAATCATTTCTTTTAATTAATGTTTAGACCGGTGGCCGAGCGGATTTCAATTTTTGTCTGGATAATTATGTGTATTTATTTTTCTTAATTTTAGTTAATTCATATTATAATATATTTAAATTATATTAAATACTGAGCACATGAACAAACAGTATTAAGAAGAATTATAATTTTATAAAATATTTTTTAATTTTTCTAAAATATTTTTTTTATATAAATAAAAATAAAACACATAACTTAATGTAATTTACCTAAACTTTTTATAAAAAATATTTTAATTTTTAGATAAGATTAAATTATACATCGTACTCAGGATCAAATTATAATTTTAACTAAGACTAAATTATATTTAATTATATAATTATATAATAAATAGAATTTATTAAAATTTAATTCGAATCGAAACCATATCCAGAACACAGGTGACTCCGCCACTGACGGAGCTAGAACAGCGAAACATGAGAGGCAAAGAATCAATGATAATCCTCAAGAAGACTGAAGTTTGTGCAAATGAAGATAGTACTTCAAGTGATACAAATTCCGAGGATTGCTGCAGAGGCAGCGAATTGCTACCTGATATTGAAGCAAGAGTCACTATTATCTTAATCTCTGTCACCAATCAGCAGCGTATTGCCGTTTGGGAATTCAACTCTTGGCATTACTATTATCGCTCAGGTAGCGTCACTTAACGTCTAAAATAACCATTGCACATATTATTGAAGGGTTTATCATCTATAATTTAATATGATCAGAATTTTTTTTACACTCATAACTTTTTGTGGGGCGAACAGCAAAAAATAAAAAAAAACTCTGGCACGTAAAATGAATCTCTCTAACATTACACAATCACTTTTCCTACAACATAACTCTTATAAAACCCATTATTGAATGATTAGTTGATATATTGCATTTGGATATATAACTTCATCAATTTGCTCTTGCAATTAATGCCGATAAGTTATATGCATTTATTTTCAAAATAACGTCATTTTGGTATTGAAATCTTAAAAAATTATAAATATAAAAACTATTAGAATCTGAAATAAATTAAAATCATAAAAATACCATGATTTTCATCCAAAAACAACGTCATATTGGGTTTACTGCAGATAACTTATCTACAGTAACTACAGAAAAAAAAACCCATAGAGAAAAGCATAAAGCAAGCGCTTTCAAATCTCATTTCCAGCTACGCAAATCCAGATGTTAATGGGTCAAGCCGAACGAGCTTTGTGGTTAAGTCTGTCTTTAAATGTGTTACCCTGACCAAGCCTATTAACGGTTAGGAATATAATTATCGGAATGTCGCCTGTTTTATTTATCTAAAAATAAAAATAAAAGTCTGATTTAGACTGTGAGTTTATTTAAAAAATAAAACAAAAATTTATCCAAATATATAAATATACAATTAACAACATTAGTAATTCTATAAATATTCATATATTCAATGTAAAATAAAATGAGATGGAATGAATTGAGGAGAGAGAGGGTCATTACAAATAGTATAAAAAATTATAAAATAAAAATTTATATATTAGATCAACCTAAGAGGCTCTAAGGCCGTCTATGAAGCACCGACACTTCAAAAACTCTGACGTGTCGTGTCCGACACTTCCCGACACTCTCGGACACTCCGACACTTCCCGACACTCCAACACGCATTATAGAAATTCAAAAAAAGATTCAAATGTTGATTTGCGTTGAGTTTTTAGTTCCAACTATTAGATTCGTTGGATTACGATTATCATTTTATTGAGTTTAATATAAATATTTGGGATATGTTATGTTTCTTTGCAAAATTTATGAATATTATAGGTTTAGATTCATTTTTTTGTTAAATTATTTAATATTAAATATAATATATATTACATAAATTAAAAATATTATTTAATATCAAAACGTGTCCTAACGTGTCGAAATCTAACATTTTTTAGAATTAACGTGTCGGAGTGTCGTGTCGTATCGTGTCACGTGTCCCGTGTCGGTATCGGTGCTACATAGAAGGCCGTGCGTGCTTTTGAATTTGAGCATGAGACTTTTTTTTTATTAAATGAGCTTTTTTACAAATCCAAGCCTGATTGAACAACCAATTTTAGTCATGTAAGTTCAAACTTTCACGAGCCGAGCCAAAGACCTTGATTCATTTACCACTCCTACTATAGTGTATCAAACTCGTGGGTGGACTTTCGAAACTTTAAATTTGGATTTGTTTGATATATATAACGGTGTTAATGGACTGAACCGAGCTTTGGTTTTAAAAGGTTAACTCTGTTTAAATGTATCAACTTGATACAGCCTGTTACTTGTTATGAATATAATTATTAGCCTATTGCTTGATTTATGTACAAAAATTAAAAGTCTGGTTTAGCCTGTTTTAAAAAATAAAACAACAAAAGTTTATCCAAACAGAACATACAATCAACAACAATAGTAATTCCAGTAATATTCATAAATTCAATGTATATCCAAATAGCATAATAGAAAATAAAATCATTCAAAGTTTGTTTAACAGATAAAATGAATTGAGGAGAGATAGTTATTATAAGTAGTATAAAAAATATAAAATATAAATAAAAATTAATATATTAGGCCAGCTTCAAAGGCTCTAGGACCGAGTTTTTGAAATGGAGTTTGAGACTATTTTATTAAACGGAAATATTATTCATATGCAATATAAGATAATATCTCTTTCCTGCACACCTATTGATTTCCATGCAGTTTAATTTTCATTTTTTTTATTTTTTATAAATAAGTGAGCCTCACCCATGATTGTGTCTATGGTAGGAGATAACTACTCTCCTACAACATGAGATTACTAAAGCCCTTTATTAAATGAGCTTTATATAAGTCTAAAATTGGTTCAAATA
This sequence comes from Gastrolobium villosum, assembly GCA_032173675.1. Taxonomy (NCBI): domain Eukaryota; kingdom Viridiplantae; phylum Streptophyta; class Magnoliopsida; order Fabales; family Fabaceae; genus Gastrolobium; species Gastrolobium villosum. Next base: position 8,922 of record JAVKPL010013917.1, read on the forward strand.
ACCAATTTTAGACATGTAAGCATGGGTCTTCACGAGTCAAGTCAAAACTCCCTGATTTGTTTACCGTCCCATATATATATAAATATATATAATTATTATTATTTTTAAAAACATGAAAGTCATTAAATCAGTTTTGTACACGTAACTGTGCTTTACGAATTTAGTTACTTTTTTGTAACTTTATGCCTTTATGAGTTGTGTTGCTCACTTGCGCTCCATGGCTTTTGTGAAATTGTTTCATCTTGTCCGAAATAACGAGATCTCTAGGCACTAGGCAGTGCTTCTCAGTTTGTGTTATTGTTTATAGAAAAATAAGTGTGTTTTGGATGAATTTATGTTCCGGTTTTATTTTTTATTATAATATCCGAGTGTTGGACCACTAAAATTATTTTAACCGCGTTTGTCAAATATGTTCCCAATAATTGGACCACATATTTAACGTGGCGAAAAACGCATTGTATTTGGATTCATGTACATCAATGTTGATAAAGAATAGAGCGATAATACAATAACCGACTTGAGATTTTTCTATCACGCAGGGCCCGTCATTGGGGATTATTATATTCATGAATTGCTGGAAATTGCACGGCGAGCTTTCACGATCAAGTGATATGGCAAAGCCTCTTCTCCCTTTCTATATTTGGTTGATTGCTCTTTTGCTGTTTACATTAAAGCCTGCAATCTATGTCTAATGCATATTATGTCGAGTTGAAAAGATAATTTTCAAATGAATTGCGAGCATTTTATATATTAGACGCATATTTTTATAAAATAAAAAATATAAACTAAAACAAAAAAATTATTAGAATGAGGAAATATTTAAAATTTTATAATTTAAATTAAAAATTTAAAAACTAACTATTATTACTTTTGAAATTTTAAAAATTAAATTTTAAAAAAAAGAGTATGAATTAGTGTTATTTAAGAAAAATAAAATTAAAAATATTTAATCACTTTTAAGAGATTAAATTCTAATTCAATATGAAAATGTGAATTATTTTACTTTTATTCATAATCTTCTCAATTACGAAAAAAATATTACTTACTTTTTAAGTGTTTTAGATATTAAATACTTTTATCGTTTCATTTAAAAAATTTTATTTTAAGTAATCAGAATGCTGTTGATAATCTATTAAAAGATAGGATTATTCATGTTTAGAACTTCAAATCATATTTTAGGATTATTCACGGTGGGATCTAACCATTTTTGTGTGGGTAGGAAAGTTGTTTATCTCATGTAAAATGAGATAAAGATAACCCAAAAATTATATACAAAACACTCTGTTAACTATTGATTCACGCAAGACTAGGATGTCGCAATAAAGGGCAAGAAGGAATTCATGTAATTAAGAGAGTGTAATGCCAAACAAAAACTTCCAAACACTAACTCGTTTGACACTCTCGCATGGATCACTTTTGTATGTCAGGTGGACTCCAAGAGAGCCACTCCGAGGCTTTTCACTAGATCCTTCACAGTTACGTTGTATTTCTCACCCATCTGCACCATAGGTATAGTAATTTTCAAAGTTATATTAGTGTTCCTCAATCCTCATATATACACGCGTATAAATAATAGGGCAGGGTAATATACTTACCACCAAAAAAGTTTACCACATTTATAATCAATCTAATCTCTACTAATTTCCGTTAATTTAACGATTATAATTTATTGGACCACATTCATTAGTTATTTATTAATTTTCAATAAATTTAATAAATTATAACCGTTAGATTGACGGAAATTAGGTTGATTTTAAAGGTGGTAAATTTTTTTGGTGATAAAATACTAACTAATGAGTATGAATAAAATACTAATCGGGTGATCACAAATCATAATTCTTCATTTATAACAGACATGAATTGGAATAATTAATCTATTCCTTTAAGGACATATTGTTGTGTACCTGAGCAATAATGGTAATGTCATGGGCGAAGTTCCCAAATGGTAAGACACTAGTGCTTACAATGGAGAGATCAAGATTTTTAATATGGGTCAATATTTTGAGCAAAAGGCCTTTGTGTTTCTCGCAGTGGATTCGGATGAGTACTTCCTTTTCCAAAACTCTTGCTTCGAGTTCAGGGAGTGCTGTTACATTGAATTTGTGGGAATCATCAGAGGCAGTCCCTTCCTCAATGTAGAAATTGGCTTTATTGATGAACGACGTTGAATCTACGATCTTCTTGGAGCTTTGTTCCTCCAACTCTTTTACTCGATTTTGAAGTTGTTTCACATAAGTGACTGTTTCTTTAAGTATTGAGGCCTTGTCAATCTAGACATCATAAACCATTTCATTCTCAAACTTCAAATTAAATTTAAATGACACATCTTACATTCTTTCACTTTCATCAAGAGATTGGACCCACACATTTAAAACATTTTTCACGCATTGGAACTCACACATTTAAAACTTTTTTCACACTTTGGGACCCACACATTTAAATCTTTTTTCACTCATTCTCTCTCCATGATTTATCTCTTTATCCCACTTAAAATGACACAGCTTTATGTCATTTAAAATGATAGACATTTTTCCCATTAAACAATTATAAAAAGAAACTTAAAAATTAACAATTGGATAATCAAACTTACGGGTGAAGTGTTGGGTATGATTATTAGTAGATTGAGCTTGAACCTATGAATAACTATTATTAGGATTTTTTTTAATCCTAATTATATTTGTGAGACGAATATAATACAAACAAACATGGAATAGTGACCAAAATGTCACTCTTCACCAACTTTTTTACTTAAATGCCACGTAAACAGTATTATTTTCGGGGCAAGTTCGTTACCCGACGTAGCGAACTCGGTTTGCTGACGTGTCATGTTTCTAGTGGATACCAAGTTCGCTGCACGGGGTAGCGAACTTCATACTATTTTTTTTTTAACTTGGTACTTGTTATCCACTAGAAATATGACACGTTAGCAAACCGAGTTCACTACACCGGATAACGAACTTGCCCCAGCGACAGATTGGAAAATAACACTATTCACGTGATATTTAAGTAAAAAAATTGATAAAAAGTGACATTCTTATCAGTGTTCCAACAAACATAATATAGATTAAGAGTTAAACAGAGAAACGTAACCTACATTAAGAGTGAATTAGGAAAAGGTTTATTTAGTGCTCTAAATCTCATATAGCCCTTCCATCAAAGGAGATGATACCTAACAAAAAAAAAATTATTTCTCTTATAATATGTGATTTTTATTTTTTTGGTGAAAATAATGATGTGATTTTGATTAGTCCACGTGATTGAATAAATGTTGTTTTATTTTTTTGGTTATTAGTAGATTGAGTTTAAACCCA
>JAVKPL010013918.1:0-119194 GCA_032173675.1 Gastrolobium villosum
TATTCTTATTTTATGAGCTTATTTACCCAACTTTGATAAGGCCTATCATCACGACTTACATAGAGATGTGAATGATAACACTAACGGGTATTTGGTTGAGGGGAAATTTTTTAAATATTAGGAAAATGTAATTGATAGGAAAATGGTTGAAAAGTGAGTTTGGTAGGAAAATATAAAAAAAGTTGTTTAATTAGAAAAAAATTTACTGGGCAAATTAGGTAAGATTTATAAAGTCTATGCTTGGTTTGAGAGAAAATATAAATAAAAAAATAAGTGACGATTATGAAAATATCCCTATTTATAAACTTTTTTGAATCACCTACCGTCTACCTTTTTTTTTTTTTACCAACCCCTCTAATATGTCATTTACTTCAGAAATAAAAGGGGTTTGCTATAATAGTGATTATCATAATTTTTTTACGTTTCTTTGATATTGGTGGTGTCCAATAAATTGATTTACCTAGTGTATAGCACACATCCTCCTACCATTAGTACTTGAAGCAAGTTACTGACACGCTGTTCCTTTACCTCAACAGGTAGCAGTCTATTTCTTTCTCAAGAGGTAGCAAGTTACTGACAGCATTCATGTGAACTATCAGAGGGTGCTTTAGGATGAATTATTTTTGCATTAGACTAGTTAGCTGGCTATCCACAAAAACCAAACCCATGTCCAACATTTCTTTTTAAAGAGTACCAATGCCTAGCTTTCATGGACCAAATGGAGAATACCATGCAAATGACATAGATGGGCAACATTGCAGAATCTGTGTACCAAACAAAGACTTTCTGTTTTGCCAAGTTGATTTGCGTAGGAAAATTTTAATATCTCCTCAACCAACCAAACAGCACCTAAATATCACACTAAATAAGTGAATTGTATTTGTGTGGAAGATTTTAATCCAATTTTGAATTTATGTCATATTCATGTTAAATGTATTTGTATTGGTGACGAATTTGTGTTGGGTCGAGTTGGGTTGTGCCAACCTAAGTTACCATTCCTATTGGCAAAGAATAATATTGAGTTCATGCATGTATACGAAGAAAGAAACAAAAATAAAATAAATAAATAAACATTTATATCCCTTTCTTGTTGTAGCAACATAATCAGCAGCCTCTTTATCTTTGACCTTTCACAATCCCGGAATGCCCGCAGTTTCTTCTGCATCATTCACCTTAACTTCGGAATCACAGGTCTTCAGCAGCGAGCCGCTATCTTTCTCTTCAAGGGACAAAAAGCCATACCTAAAGAAAATGGAGTTTAGGCTTTATATTCTCTACTAAAATAGGCTGGATCCAATGGTTGGAGTAGTGCTTTTATTTAGACAATAAAAACTTCAGCAGCCCAGATCTGCTTGAAAAAGTTGGTGGTCCAAAAACAAGCCCACTTTTTTTTTTTTCTTGATAAACAAACAAGCCCACTTTCATTTATAAGTATTTTACAGCAGGGTCATTTTTATTGGCTAGAAAAATTACTAAAAAGTTCACCAATTTGTGTGGTTTACTCCAGAATCACTTATTCTCTTATAATTTTTTTCTTATCACATATGCTCATGTGGTTTATAAAAGGGTATGTTTTTTATCACATATACCCATGTGTTTTTTTTTTTTTACAAAGCACAGGGACATATGTAATAAAAAAACCATGGCATAAGTGATTTTGAAACAAACCACGGAGACATAACAAAATTAAACCAACTCAACTTCGTCTGAAAGAACAGACAAGGGCTAGCCTAATAGTAAGTTTAATTTAATTTTTGAGAAGTTCTAAATTGATCGGAATTAATTCTATACTTATGTAAACCCATTTTTTCTCATAGATTGTGAGAGTATTTCATGGATTTGTCTTGCCCTAAAGAGATAATTAGAGTTCTGAAAAAAAAAATAGTATACCGTTTTAAAAAATAAAAAATTACATGATAAAAATGTTCTATTTTTAAATTTTTATTCTAACACACCCTAAATCATTTCTTAAATTATCTTTAAGATCATCAGAATTCATGCATCAACAAAGTGTGTGAGGGATGAGCTAGTGTTCGAACCACAGCGCCATTATTTAAAAAAAATAAAATATATGAGTGTGGTGGTTAAACAGAATTCCGGAGAACAAAAATTAGAATTGAATAATTAATTTGAAAAATAATGCTCATGAGATATCCTAGTACGAAAAAAGAACACACCTCATATATGTTCACGAGGGATATTTTTACTTTTACAAATTTTCTACTACCAACTCACTATTTATCTAATCATCATTGGATCAACATTTTTCTTTTTTCAAAAACCTTTTAGTATTCTCTCTTTGATTCAATGGTGATTAGATAGGTAGTAAGTTAATAGTAGAAAATTTTGGTAGTAAAAATATCCTTCCTCAATGTTCACATGACATGCAACATTTAGAAATACTTTTCTAGTTTGACGGCAAGTCTCCTTTTAAAATCGGTGTTCTTTTTGTGGAACTGCGCATCTCTGTAATAGAATCATAGCCATCCATAAAAAACGGTATTATGATTTTTCGGTTTGATATCAGAAATTTCATCATATAGAGCCAGAGAGACCCAGATTTGAAGTGTTTGTATTTGCATAATTCATGTGAATTCAATGGCTTTAATTCGGCTGCATGACAATTTGTTATGACGTACACGTTAATAACTTCATAACTCATATGAATGTGTTCAATTCAATGAGAATGTCAGCTTTTTTGTCTCTGAGCACAAGGTTACCGATGAAATGAGGGAAAGGGATGTCATGTTTGTTGAGTAAAGAGATCGAGTACTTGACGAAAAATAAACTTCTCTTTTTATCATTAACATTCCCAGCACAAATATTACTCTCAGGAACACACTTACTCAATATACTATTTCTCACTTTTGTTTTTCTCTTGTTCCTTCTTCTTCACTCCTTGCAAAAAATGTTAATAATGGCTCATTTATAGGCTTAGGATAAAAAAAACTTGGATTCATTTATAGAATTTAAGAGTTTCTAGTAATTAATGAGATCATATTTCCTTAGGGTTTATAGAATTTAAGAGCTTATTCACTCCATCCACTAAGTGCTAGAAAAATCTTAGCATTTACATTAATTTAATATCCAAATTGCGTGGGAAATATGTCACATGGTCGGTACTATAATTACTTGTGCTGCCTTTTCAATTTTCTGGACATAGTTTATTTATTTATTTATTTATCTTGTATGTTGCAGTTTATTTATTCTTTTACATGCAAGATGTGAAAAATTGTGGAATCTAGGGAGAATTTTGTTGGATTTGCTCTCTTACTAAAGCCCAAATAGGCTATTAGTATGAGAAGAGCCCATTGAGCTAAGATTTCTTGGAATCCATATATATAGTACCACTTAAGTCATCAGTCTCAGTGGTTTTTTTTAGAGAAAAAAGAGGTAAGCTTAGAATCTGATAAGTGCCCACACAATTCCCCTTCCTCCTCGAGAGATAGTTTGGAAGGTCTACCACCACAACAGTTCGTAAGTTCGTGCTGTGACGCAGGACTCAAGAGTGTGGAACATCATCATCTCACATCTCCAAAGAGGTAATTGATAAAACAATGATGATCCTTATACATCCAAATCACAATGGTCTCATTTGCTTCCGCCCCAATTGCTCCTACAAATTTGCATCTGAAAAATATAATGGCATAGACTGCATCACTGCGATGGTTACTTATAATGCCCAGAATGCTATAACATGGAAGTAAATGAAATTTTTTTCCTACCCTCTATTTGCTTTGAGTTAATATGCATTGAGCCACAAAGTATATTAGCAAGGAAAACATACAAATTATCAACACGGAAAGAGTTTTGCAGCAGAAATAATTGTAAAACTATTTGCCTCATGTGTAATATTATATGTCAATTGATTTAATTAATAAAAGGGCATTATGGTAATTTTGGCTATTAAAGGGAAGTTACTTAAAGTGTAACTGCTGATAGGTGCAGTTATATAAAAGTTATATGGTCAGTTTTCTGTGAAGCGTATCTGACAGAAACAAAAAGTTCCTTCTGATTCTGCCCAGAAAGGTTGTATCCAATCCCTATCAAAGAAGATACAAGAACGGTGAAAGGGTTAAGGCTTAGAGAAAAATTTTCACCATCAAAGTTCTTCCGCACTAATGGAGAAAGGTACACTTTATGTGAAAATCATGAATTCCGAAGATCCACTTTCATGTTCTTGAATGTTTATTGTTGAACATGAATCATTGATCAAATGCTTACATGTGGTATCAGAGCCTCTGTTTAAGAATTTATGTTTTTCCATGTATGATTATGATGAATTATTGATTTGAAAAAAAAAAAAATTAGGGTTCTTTGCAAATTACTGATTCCGATTTGCAAATCATATCTTATTTTATTATCGTTCCGAATTGAAAATCGAGGGAAGAATTGCATGACTTTTGCCAATTTACTTCTCCCTTTGTTGTGCTTCTGGATCTGAATGATATTGGATTCGGTAACCGTGCATCATAATTAATGGAGAAAGTACAGTCATCCATTAAATTGAATGGCATTAAATGGCTTATAAAAAAAAAAACAACAACATAAAGGGACGTCACTGTGCGTTGGAGAAATTGGATATTGAATGGACAAAAAATTGCTCTTTTGGAAACTTCAAAGAAAATAATGGACACTGTGCGTTCATTTTTTTTTTTTCTTTCATGAAAGTAACAAAAGTTGCAATATATTCAAGGTTCACAGTTTCATCATATTTACGGTTTTGTGTTCATATTTATAAAGTTGTATGATGATATATATTCTTGATTTGTAAAAGTATGTCACTGTCTCAATTTTTCTTTTTACCGTAAATGATTATGTGATATGGTTGGATTAAGATTAAATGTGAAAATTTAATCCCATTATTGTTTATGAAATATTAAAGTTTTGAAATTAATTATGGTAGATTTGTTAGTCACCAAAGTGGCCAAATCTTGAAGAGTTGTTTTAATTTCAAATATTATGATTTTATTTCAATTACCATGACCATGATGCTATGAATAGTATGATATAATTTTCTGGTTGTGGTATATTGAAGTTCATTATTATAGAACAATTGGGGATCAACCCAAAGGTTGGTTATTTGTTTTATAAAATGAACATGGATGTTGGTATTGTTGGCATATTTCCTCATATTTGGACATCCAAAGATGACAAATATTTATGATAGGGGTATGCATCATTGCCAAATTATGTGAAATTTATATAGCATCATTACAGTTAATGTTGTATGTTAATGGATCCCCAAAGGTGAACATTGATATGCATTGAAGTTAGTATGTTTGAATCTGTGAAGTATGTTAGTATGTGACATGTATGACTCAAAGCATTAATGTTTTAAATATTATTCCTTGCAGTACCTGTTGCCACACATTCCATGTTCTCAACTGTTGCAGTTTTTAATGGGCTGAACTTCTCTGAATGGAAAGAGCAAATCCAATTTTACCTTGGGGTAATGGATATGGATTTGGCTCTTAGAGAAGAGGAACCTGGTGCTATTACTCCTGAAAGCACTGAGGATGAAAGGAACCATTTTAAGAACTGGGAAAGATCCAACAGATTAAGTTTGATGTACATGCCTTCAATAAAGAAAAATATTTTATCACTTTCATTGATGATTATTCACGTTATGGTTATGTCTATTTGCTGCATGATAAGTCTCAAGCTGCAAATGCTTTGGAGATTTATATTAATGAAGTTGAAAGGCAATTAGACAGAAAGGTGAAGATTGTCAGGTCTGATAGGGGTGGTGAATATTATGGAAGGTATGATGAAAGTGGACAACATCCGGGCCCATTTGCTAAATTTCTGGAAAAGCGTGGTATTTGTGCTCAATACACAATGCCCGGTACACCGCAACATAATGGTGTATCTGAAAGGCGTAATAGGACCTTACTGGATATGGTTAGGAGTATGTTAAGTAATTCTTCTTTACCCATTTCATTGTGGACTTATGCTCTAAAAACTGCCATGTATGTATTGAATAGGGTTCCCAGTAAGTCAGTTCCAAAGACTCCTTTTGAACTTTGGACTGGAAGGAAACCTAGTATAAGACACCTGCATGTTTGGGGTTGTCAGGCAGAAATTAGATACTACAATCCGCAAGAAAAGAAACTGGATGCAAGGACAATCAGTGGTTATTTCATTGGTTATCCAGAAAAACCGAAAGAGTATAGATTTTACTGTCCTTATCATACTACAAGGATTATTGAATCTGGAAATGCAAGGTTCATTGAGAATGGTGAAGTTAGTGGGAGTGAAACACCACGTAAAGTGGATATTCATGAAGTGAGAATACAAGTTCCATTGACTTGTAGCTCTAGTAAAGTTATTGTTCCTTATGCTATTGAACCAATCAATAATAATGAAGGACAAGTTAATGTTCCCACTACTCATGAAGAAATCATTGTTAATGAACCGAATGAACCCATAGTAGAAGAACCACAACAGATAGCATTAAGAAGATCTCAAAGAGAAAAGAGACCTGCTATTTCTAATGATTATGTGGTATATCTACAAGAGTCTGATTTTGACATGGGTATTCAGGATGATCCAGTAACGTTTTCACAAGCCATGAATGGAGAAAATGGTGATAAATGGTTAGATGCTATGAAAGATGAGTTGAAATCTATGGAACAGAACAAGGTTTGGGATCTTGTTGAGTTACCAGAAGGGTGTAAGAGAGTTGGTTGTAAATGGGTCTTTAAGACCAAACGTGACTCTCATGGTAACTTAGAACGTTACAAGGCCAGACTTGTTGCAAAGGGATTCACTCAGAAAGATGGCATTGACTATAAAGAAACTTTTTCACCAGTTTCAAAGAAGGATTCTTTAAGAATTATTATGGCATTGGTGGCTCATTATGATCTAGAGTTACACCAAATGGATGTGAAAACTGCCTTTCTAAATGGAAATTTAGATGAAGATGTGTACATGGACCAACCAATGGGGTTCATAGAAAAGGGTAAAGAGCACATGGTGTGCAAACTTAAGAAGTCAATATACGGACTTAAACAAGCTTCACGGCAATGGTACCTTAAGTTTAATGATACTGTTGTTTCCTTTGGATTTAAAGAAAACATCGTTGATCGATGTATATATCTGAAGATCAGTGGGAGCAAGTTTATATTATTGATTCTGTATGTTGATGATATTTTGCTGGCAACTAATGATCTTGGTCTTTTAAATGAGACTAAGAAGTTTCTCTCTAGTAACTTTGAAATGAAAGATATGGGCGAGGCAGCTTATATGATAGGAATAGAAATATTCCGTGATAGATCACAAGGACTGTTAGGTTTGTCTCAGAAAGCATATATTAATAGAGTTCTAGAGAGATTCAGAATGGAAAACTGCTCATCATCTCCGGTTCCAATTCAGAAAGGAGATAAGTTTAGTCTCATGCAATGTCCTAAAAGTGAATTGGAACGAAAAGAAATGGATGCAATTCCGTATGCATCATTAGTTGGGAGTTTAATGTATGCTCAGACTTGTACGAGACCAGATATTAGCTTTGCAGTTGGGATGTTGGGTAGATACCAAAGTAATCCCGGTATGGATCATTGGAAAGCTGCAAAGAAAGTACTGAGATATTTGCAAGGAACTAAAGGTCACATGCTTACTTATAGAAGGTCTAACAACCTTGAAGTGATTGGATACACAGATTCAGATTTTGCAGGATGCGTAGACACAAGAAAGTCTACATGTGGTTACCTGTATCTTTTAGCTGAAGGAGCTATATCATGGAAAAGTGCGAAGCAGACTGTAATAGCTGCGTCCACTATGGAAGCTGAATTTGTGGCATGCTTTGAAGCCACAATTCAGGCTAAATGGCTACGAAACTTTATTTCAGGGCTTGAATTGGTCGACAATATTGAAAAGCCGCTGAAAATTTATTGTGATAATTCCGCAGCAGTCTTCTTTTCTAAAAACGACAAGTATTCCAAAGGTGCTAAACATATGGAATTAAAGTACTTTGCCTTTAAAGAAGAGGTTCAGAAACAAAGAGTGTCTATAGAGCATATTAGCACCGATCTTATGATAGCTGATCCCTTGACGAAGGGATTGCCGCCCAAGACATTTACCGGTCATGTATGTAGAATGGGCATTATGTCAGCTAATGAATGATGACAATTATTGTTATGTATTAAGTATTGACACTCTGAGCTCATTGATGAATATATGTTTCTGTTATTGTCTTATTTTCAATTTATGAATGCATGCAAGTTTATGTAATGATATTGAAATTGTTTATGGTCCATTACGAAGACATTATTGTTGGACATAATGTGTACTTCCTATTAAAGTATCATGTTAGGAAGAAAAGTCAATATAGTAGTACATGGAAGGGATTATGCCGACTCGATAGCATACAACCGCCATGACTCTTGTTGATTTTATTTCTAATAATGAATTATGATGAGGTCAATGTACGGAACCTTAGCCTAGTACATGCGCATTATAATGAGTGTTGATTAAATCATGAAGGGACACCTCATGACATGAGCCAAGTGGGAGAATGTAAAACTATTTGCCTCATGTGTAATATTATATGTCAATTGATTTAATTAATAAAAGGGCATTATGGTAATTTTGGCTATTAAAGGGAAGTTACTTAAAGTGTAACTGCTGATAGGTGCAGTTATATAAAAGTTATATGGTCAGTTTTCTGTGAAGCGTATCTGACAGAAACAAAAAGTTCCTTCTGAGTCTGCCCAGAAAGGTTGTATCCAATCCCTATCAAAGAAGATACAAGAACGGTGAAAGGGTTAAGGCTTAGAGAAAGTATTCCACCATCAAAGTTCTTCCGCACTAATGGAGAAAGGTACACTTTATGTGAAAACCATGAATTCTAAAGATCCCCTTTCATGTTCTTGAATGTTTATTGTTGAACATGAATCATTGATCAAATGCTTACAATAATTACATGTGTTACGTTTTCTGGCTGCATTATCATATATCTTACCCGAAAAGTACATTTCTAGTATGCCATAAAAGTTTTAAACTTTTATTCAATTGAAGCAGCAAAGTCAACATCTAGAGTTTACAATAAATTGGCCTACATTGCTATATACATTCATTGTAACCTGTATTTGCTGCAATTTCGTGTAATGTAGCTGAACTATAGCCCAATATAGATTAATGGATTATAATGTTTAACGCTCCTAGCTAGAGTACTGAAAAAGAATTCCTCGCTCATCAATTTTGCCCCTACTTCATTATCATGTTTAATGCTCCTATAATTTGAAGTTCGCAACATCAAATTGGGTATCAAAATGGCAAGAAAGCTAAAGATTATATTGAGATGACAACGAACTCGTAACAACTATACTGTGAATGTATTGTATTTGTATCACATGCACATTGCATTTTAAAAGTTAATTATTTGAAGTGGACATTGAAATTTATATTACAATATGCACATTGCACGTCTCTTAGAACTTTATGTTTTCAACAACAGAATATGTTGTAGTTAAAGCCTTCTGTCATTTCCCGGTAAGCATTATCATCCCAAACTCTTTGAATTATTACATTAATTAATTTAAGTTTTAAGGAAATTGGCATTCAATGCTAAAATGACTAACTTTAGTAAAGAGAGGAGAGATATTCTTACTGCCAAAATTTTCCACTACCAACTTATTACCCATCTAATCACTATTGGATCAACATTTTCTCTCTCTTCAGAAATTTTTTAACATTATCTCTTTTTGATTCAATGGTGATTAGATTGGTAATAAGTTATAGAAAATATTGATTAACTCATACAGATACCATATTATCAATTTTTCTGGAAACTTTTTGCATGAAGTTTTACAAGCACTATCAAATACGAGAATTTTGAAGATCAATCTCAATTGCATTTTTCATCGGTTTCTCTTGATCAATAAAAATAGCACACGGAGCATGTCTAGAAATACAATTTCACCATGTGTAGAATATTCATATAAAAGCTTCAATCCCCTTATTTATTGATAAACCACACAGCCAAGTAATACTAATTAATGAATTATCCATGATATTCATTGTTTGTCAAGTAAATGTTGTAAAATATTAGCAATTCTATATGATTACTTCAGCATCTCTAGTTTCTAGTCTTAATCTCCTCGCTTTCTCTGCATAGTTTCTGATGTCTTTACCCTTCCACCAAAGGTCAAATTCTCATGCCCTTCAATTTCAAAAGCTAAAAGACCCAAGTGTTTTTTTTTATTTGCACTGTTCTGATCCGAGTTCGAAAATGACAGAGTATTGTGGATAAAAAAGACTGGTTGAAGAATCTAATGAGTAATGAAGAGATCATGCCCTTGTTCAATTCTCTCTTTTAAATTTTAATTATATGATGGTCTACTTTTTTTTATTATATCTATTATATATGAGTTTATCATCTATCATTTAACATGACCAGAAAAATTTTCCTACACTCACAACATTTTGTGGGGCCCGCAGTAAAAAACTCTGGCACGTAAAATGAATCTCTATAACATTACACAATCACTTTTCCTACAACATAATTCTTATAAAACCCATTATATATACTGTGTTTTGCTCGTACTTAACTATGCGTTCAAGAAACACATTCAAGACATTGACCTTTCCATCGGGCTGACACACGACACCAGCACACTCTGCCAAAGTGTCAATAAAACTATACCTGCATTTACAGCGAATGCAATTCTAGAAGCCACTATTCCTAGTTCCTACATTATTTATTAAACATAAAAAAAATTCAATTAACTGTTTCTTAGTGCTAACAACAGTGCTTGTAACTGTAGATAGAGCGGGATTTGAATCCTGTGAAAAAGTGATAATATAATCACATTATTTGATCAGAATGAATGAGACATATTATTAAATTTTATACATTTTTTTTCTCTTATCTCATCATCTATGAATGATTGTGATTAAATAACATGATTATTTTTTCATATGAGATGATCCATTTGCAGCAGAGACAATTAAGGACAGAAATTGACCCGTATAAAAATTCAAAAATTAGCCATAATTTTAATGTAGCTAAATAATTATGGCTAAGTTTCTGAATAAAATTTAATAATATGTCTCACCTAAATTTTTGATCACCCTACCTCAATAAATAAAATGACTCATTATATACAGATACTCGAACTCAATGAGGAGAAGACACTCACCTTCCTTTTTCTTCTCAAGTATTCTTGATCCTTCTGTTTACTATGTTTTATTAATCAGAAATTTATTTCTGCAGTTACAACATATACGTTCTCTATTTTTACTCCTAAAATGACATCGTGTTGAGATTGAAAGATTAAAAAAATATAATTATAAAAATTATAATAGTCTTGAAATAAATTAAAATTATAAAAATACCATGATTTTTGCCCCAAAATAATATCGTATTGAAATTATTACAGATAACTTATATACAATAACTTCAGAAAAAGTAAATCCTTTATTAATAACAAATGTATGTAATTAATGCACATGCTTCTTGGATTTATTTATTGGGCTCAAGCCGGATAAGGCCCGCCTAGTTATTTAGGTCATTAATTAGGGACAGGTTATAATTATAAATTTTTTTGTTTACAAATTTTTACAAACTACATTAAGTACAACTGATTATACTTTAATCATGCAGTGTATGACCGGTCGTACTTAGTCTAATTTGCATACAAAAATTGTAAACGAATCCTATCCCAGTTAATTATTGTCAATATTTGTCTTTACCTATTTCAATAATGTAAGAACTTACAATGGGCACTAATATGTGCATGACATCTATGTGTGTGAGCGAGACAGAAAAAAGAGTACGCTAATACACAAAATATGCAATTACAATACACATACTAAAGGTTACAAGTACAGCCGGCAAAATGGGCTCGGATCGGCGGGCCAACCCGTCAAATGGGGCGGGCCGGATTGAGTTTTTTAACTCATCTCAAAAGTGGGGCGGGGCGGACTCATTTTTTGGCGGGTTGATGGCGGACATAGGCGGGTCGAGATGGGTCAGTGTAAAATAGACTCGGGCTGACGGGCCAACCCGCCCAACCCACCAAACGGGACGGGGCAGGCTGAGTTTTTTAGCCCACTTTCAAAAGTGGGGCGGGACGGACTGACTCATTTTTTGGCGGGGTGGAGCGGGCCACCCACTTTACCACCTCTAGTTACAAGTAGTCTCACTCGCCCATAATTGTAATACGGTGTTATATTTAACAGATAAAAGTTGGCAAGCACCCGCATTCGTAGAAATTAGAAAACCGCAGTTGGTGCATTTCATAATTCATCGGTCAGAAATTCATATATTATATATTTTTTAATATTTTATAAAAAATTAATAATAGAGAGTTATAAATAATTTATTTAAACTTGAACTATAAGCAAACGTTCATTAAAAGAAAAAAATTTATATTCTCGAAAAATTGACATTGAGAATCCTATTTATTCATCTTTAATATAAGGATTGTGAAAAAAGTTTTGGAAAATCAAATTCTCAGGATCTAAAATTGTGAAGAGTCCCTAAGAATGAATATTATCTGGTGATTGATATTCTTGGATTCTCACCCGATAGAAAATTTTTCCAAACTTTTAATGTCTAAAATAACCTTGTTAACGCTACTCTTCCTCGTTCACAGCCACGAGAAGATAATTTTTTTAATATGCTTCAGGATCACTGTGTTCCTTCCACTCAAAAATCGGCCCATGTATTTTTTTTTTCTTTTCTCTCTCCTCAACTTTCTCTCTCACCTCAATTCCATCCAATACTTTATTGTCCCGGACCACTATAAATTCGTCGCACAGAAGAGCCAAAATATGAAGGAAGGAACGTCGATAAACCGGAAATTAAAGTGTAAGAAAGAATATAATATAATAAGATTGTGGAAAATGAATATCTCTTTTTGCAAGTAGCAGAACAAGTTATTTGGCTATTCTCCTTTCTAGACCTTATGCACCTCTTAATTGCTGCAACAAAATTCTTACGAGACCCAACAAATTTTCCTCCACCCCATTTCGATTCATGGAGACCCTCATCGAAAAATCCTCTTAAGACTGCAAATCTGGTTTGATGAAAATCTCAAGACTACAAACCAATCTCACTACTGGCATATCTTATTTGGAGTCAGTTGCTGGCACATATGGAAAGCAAGGAATACACTCATTTTTGATAAAAAAAACTTTGCATTCGAGGCAACTTTCTTTTGAGATCCATAATCATATCTATCATTTTCTAACAGCTAAAAGTCTCCTTATCTCAAATGGGTTAGCCAAGCCGAACAGGATGGAGCACCACATTTGCTGGCAGCACCCGTACAGTGGTTGGACTAAAGTAAATGTGGATGGCTCCTCTGTCCAGGAAGGGAACAGTTCCAGCTATGGTGGAGTCATCAGGGACGACACGGGCAAATGGATACTGGGCTTTTGTGGGAGACTGGGTCATGGTAGCTCTTTAACGGCTGAACTTAGAGCCTTCCTTGAAGGAATCCAGCATGCTAAAAGACTGGGGTTCAATAATGTTTGCATAGAGGGTGACTCCTTGGTAGCTGTCACTCTTATCAACAAAGGTTGCCAGCAAAACCACCCACTCTATTCTATTGTTAACAGGATTCGTCACCTTCTTCAGGAAGATTGGAATACGATCATCACCCATTCATTCCGAGAAGGGAATGCAGTGGCAGACTGGCTGGCGTCTTACAGCTACCACTTCCAAGACTGGGATGACCATTTGTTTTTTGAACCACCACTAGCTTGTCATGTTTTGTTAGCTAGAGACTCCATGGGCATTACTAGCCCACGCATCTGTATTTTGTAGTTTCTATTTTCCCTCTGTTTCAAAAAAAAAAAAAAATCCTCTTAAATCCCTTCAAGGCAGCATAAAATAAAATAAAAAATCCAAAGCTTGAGGAAGCTTTTGAGTTTGCAGAAACCATTGGGGAAATGCTCAAGGCTATCAAGGATATAGAGGAATGAGCTTTTAACGACAGAGCTTGGGTGTGCTTCACTTAAAATTGGGTCCGCCTAACAATGATATCAAAATTGGGTTGGGCTTGGGGTTAGCTTGGTGATTGACTAAAGGCAAGTTTAGTACTAGTAATACTAAAGCATACCAATGTTGTGTATCATATTTGAGGGGGAGATTGTTGAAATATTCAAGTGTGATGAGTCTCACATTGGTTGATAAGGGGACTAAGTGAAGTATATATGAGTGGGATGACCCATGAACCCAATGCCTTGAGGTTTTGGATTGTGATATGGTGTCGACCCACTTGGTGAGGTATGGCCTTAGCCCATTGGTGGTTGTCCCCGACCACGGGCTTCTCATGGACTTTCCTGATTGTGGTATTAGAGCAAGGTTGGGGTCGAGCTAACTTGGTAATTGGCTAGAGGAGAGTTGAGTAATTTGGCTCTAGGGCGGTTGAGGGTGAGCATACCAATTTGGGTTTTACACTTGGGAAAATTATTGAAAATTCAAGTGTGATGACTCCCACATTGGTTGGTAATGAACCAAGTGAAGTCCATATAAGTGGGAGGACACATGAACCCAATGCCGTGTGGTAGTCCCTCGCCACAAGCTCCACTTGGGCCCGCCTGACAGTGGTATCAGAGCTGGGTTGGGCTCAGGCTAGCCTGATGATTAGCTAGAGGCGGGTTGAGTATTTTGGCCCTGGGATTTGAGGGTATATTGTTGGAATATTCAAATGTGATGAGTCTCGCATTGGTTGATAATAAGCTAAGTGAAGTGAACATAAGTGGAAGGACCCATGAACATAAAGCCTTAAGGTTTTGGATTGTGACGTGATGTTGGATTCACTTAATATAGTTTTTGGGGTTGTGACATGATGTTGGATTCACTTAATATAGTTGGTTAACCTTAGCTCATTGGTGGTGGTCCCCGCCACCGGCTTTTCCTTGGACATGCCTGATAGTGATATCAGAGCCGAATTGAGCTCGAGCTAGCCAGGTGATTAGTTGTTAGGATATTCAAGTGTTATAGACTCATCCCACATTGGTTGGTAATGAATTAATTAAGTGAAGTCTATATAAGTAGGAGGACCCATATATCCATCACACTTGAATATTCTAAGCTAACTTCATCTGACTTTGATACCATTATCAAGAGGCTGTCTTGATATGGTGGCCTAGCTTGCTCCATTGATGATGGTCCACGTCACGGATTTCTCCTAAACTCATTTGACATTGGTATCATAGTTGGATTGAGCTTATAAAAGTTGTATCTCACATGTGAGAGCGAGAGATTGTTTGGATATCTCATATTATTGATAATAGGATAAATGAAGTGTATACAATTGAATATGATTGATAAATTCAATATGTTAATGACGGACCCCACGGACTTACGACGGACCCGCTGACATCTAATTTGATTATAAAGTTTTATTGAGATTGATGTGTCTCCTCTCAATATAAACTTTTTCACCTACTTTTAAAAAAATATATGAATATACGTGGACTCTCTTATTATCCACTCCCCTCCAACTGAACCTCGAACAAAATCTCCGACGCTGATCGATCACTCCAAAACCGTCCTTATCTTCACTCTCACTCCTCTCTAAAAAGGTTCTTATCTCACCTTTTTTTTTTTTTTTGTCGAATCCACTTCCTGATTAAATATCAATTAACAAACTTTTATCTCTGCCTGTTCCCCCTTTTTTTTTAAGACCTGTTTATCGAGATTCCCAATTTTCAAATACTTATATCTTTTAGTTTCACGAACAATTTGTCTTAATAATATAAAATAATATGCATACTTTTTTATAAAGTAATATAATCGATGACAAAGATGTCGAAGAATCTTTTATTTAATGGGTTTTATTAATATTATGTTACATGATTTAAATTTTGTGTCCAACTCTCACATTAAAGGGAGAGAAAAAGTGGAATAATGAAAGAGAAAAAAAATATGTGGATCCCACCTCTTTAATGAGTATGTAGAAAAGTGAAGTTATATTATGTTACACAATAAACATAAAACCCTTATTTAAAATACTTAAACTTAGCATCAAACATGTTAAAAGATAAAAACTCAATAAAATAGAGGGGTAGAATCGTAGATGCTTTAGTGAATAAACTCACCGTTCATGAATTTTAAAATGGTAATGTAATGGTCAAAACTATGTGCGTACATTGGAAGAGTTTGGCACCATTAAGAGTTGGCCTGAATCTCTGCCATGGTGTTTCAACTTTCAACTTTAAATTTCAATCTCAAGCGAAAGCATTAACGTACAGGTGGTCGGTCTTCTACGGACCCTTCGTCCAAGGTCCTCTTTTACTCACCATCCGTTTCGTAGTGTTGCATATAATACTCCATTGTCGTGTTCCTACACCTTTCTTCCTTTTATGATCACTTCTCTTTACTTCATAATCTTTTTTTTTTTTCAACCACTTTGGATTTCATGCGTCATCACCCCTTTCTCTTCTTTTCTTATTTTTCAGCTGTAAATAACTTCATCTTTTCCTTTACCCTATATATGGTTACTTTTGTAACAACTCTTTCCTCTCTTTTTTGTAGAGTGATATGATCCATCACCTAATTTCATATATGCCGAGAGCTTTATGTATATATTAAGATTTAAAAATAAAATAAAAATTAAAAGGTTTAAAACATGTAAATAACTTATAGGATAGCCAAAACGACGTCATTTTGATAGAAATATGTATTTTTATAAATATAATATATTTCAGGGTTATAATAGTATTTTTCATTATAATTTTTTAATTTTTTAACCAAAACGAAAAAAATATAAATTATCTATATTCATCTTAGAAACGTTAAACCATAATTAAAACATTTAGAACTTATAGAATAGCCAAATTTCATGAAGGAAAAAAATAGAAAAGAAATAAATATAGAAACACATAATTCAACAAAAATGTAGACCTAGAAAAAGAAATCAAAACGTTTAGATAATTCCAAATTTCAAATTAAGCTTAATGAGAATAAAATAATTTCTTAACAGGAGTTAATTAAGTTATATTACAAACACAATAGATGTTTGTTCAAATCGTAAAAGCGTTCTTGTCTGGAATTTGAATTTAAACAAAACAAATCATTAAAAGTAATATTATTATAAAAATCGTTTAGCCAGAACATGAAAGGTCAACTCGGACCAACTTTACCGTCTGAAAATATTAATAATATACGAAACCTAACAATCTTGGGAGGAAAACAAAAACAAAAATAAAAAAACAGAGAAAGAAAGAAAGCCGAAAGAAACATAAAACAACAAACCAGTGAGTGGAGGAGGTGCATAACCTAACAATCCTTTTACAGCTAAACCACAAAAGAAAGTAATTAATTAAATAATAAAGTCATTTAACATTTGCCGATTGGGAAATCAACATAATAACCACGCTCACGCATCAAATTCTTTTCGGTTATCCACATTCCACAGCATGGTATCCATTTCATGCATTAAATCTTATATTTATGTATTTATATATATTACAAATTGATGTAATAATAATTCTTATTTTTGGGATATAGGAAAAAGCATTATCCTTTGTCATTTATACTCACTCGATTAGTTCAGTGATGTATTCAACAGTATTGGGGGAGCAGAGCTTATAAAAGCTCTCATCCAAACCCATCCATAACGCACACAACTCTCTCAGACATACAGAAAGACTCATCCACTTTTTTTTTTTACTTTTTTATTTCTAAAATTAGCAGCGGCGCAATGGCGAGCCACGGCTCATCATTTTCAAGCCTACGCGCCTACCTGCAAGCTCTCTCTCACACTCCCAACCGGCTCGCTCGCCGAGCCGTTTCCGTCTCCACCTCTTACGACGAGATGAGCCGGGTTCGAGCCCGGTCCGGTTCAAGCATGCGCAAGACCCTCCGCTGGTTTGACCTCGTCGGCTTCGGAATCGGCGGAATGGTCGGCGCCGGCGTCTTCGTCACCACCGGCCGCGCCAGCCGACTAAATGCAGGCCCCGCCGTTATATTATCGTACGCCATTGCCGGCTTCTGCGCACTCCTCTCCGCCTTTTGCTACACTGAGTTCGCCGTCGACATGCCGGTCGCCGGCGGCGCCTTCAGCTACCTTCGCGTCACCTTCGGTTCGTTCGTTCACCATTTTTTTGTTTTTTTTTTTCAATCTCTGTTTCATTACAGAAGTTGCTGACGTCACTTTGATTCACAGGTGAGTTCGCGGCATTTCTGACCGGTGCAAATCTCGTGATGGACTATGTGATGTCCAATGCGGCTGTAGCCAGAAGCTTCACGGCGTATTTCGGCACCGCAATCGGCATCTCCTCCGCGAAATGGAGGCTGACGGTGTCTTTTCTTCCGAACGGCTTCAACCAGATAGACATAGTTGCCGTCGCAGTAGTTTTACTCATCACAATAGTTATCTGCTACAGGTTTGTAGTTTTCCTTCACACTCTCACAATGGAGCTTCTTCATTACCTTTGATTTGATGATGACGTGTTTTTTTTTTTTTTTTAGCACGAGGGAGAGTTCGGTGGTGAATATGATATTAACGGCGATACACATATTGTTCATAGCATTTGTGATAATGGTAGGTTTTTGGAGAGGGAATTGGAAAAACTTCACCGAACCGGGTAACCCGGAAAATCCATCTGGATTCTTTCCATATGGAGCTTCGGGCGTGTTCAACGGTGCAGCAATGGTTTATCTCAGTTACATTGGATACGATGCCGTTTCGACTATGGCGGAAGAAGTGAAGGATCCAGTGAAGGATATTCCTGTTGGTGTGTCTGGATCTGTTTTCATTGTTACCGTTCTCTATTGTCTGATGGCAGCGTCCATGTCGATGCTTCTCCCTTATGATATGGTAATTGTAATTGTGTTAATTTTATTTATTTATTTTTAGTTGTTGGAAAGTTGTTTGATTAATTAGTTGTACGGATGGATGATAATGAGATTTGATTTGTGATGAACTGAACTTGCTGCAATGCACGCAGATCGATCCAGAAGCTCCGTTTTCTGCGGCATTCAGTGGAAAATCAGACGGTTGGGGATGGGTGTCTCGAGTGATAGGGGTGGGGGCCAGTTTTGGGATATTGACGTCGTTGTTGGTGGCAATGTTGGGTCAGGCTCGTTACATGTGTGTCATCGGACGTTCCAATGTGGTCCCCACTTGGTTTGCTAAGGTTCATCCCAAAACCTCCACCCCTGTCAATGCTTCCGCATTTCTTGGTACGATTCATCATTTATCATCATCGTCCATTTGTATTCCTTTTCATCTATCTTTCATGATTGTGTTGTTATTTATTTATTCCTTTCTTTGATTGTTTTTTTCAATTTCTCCTCTTTGTGGGTTTTTCTTTTCTTGGCAATCCTGCGTGAATAGTTGTTGTCGGGTTTGGTTGTGTGATTACAATTTGGAAATGTATCTTCTCATATGAAAAAGTGATCATGTGATTTGATCACAATCAATCATTTCAAAATTATACACCTTTTTTCTCTCTCATGTCATCAGCAATGAATGAGTGGGGGTTGTGATCAAATAACATGATCAAATGACCACTCTTTTTCACATGAGAGTATCCATTCCCTTCCAATTTAGTCTTTTTGCTGATTAGTGATCCACCGAGTTGTCGAGGGTGTGATAAGATTAATGTGAATGAGTGCAGTGTCTCTGGACACGTTGCCACCTTGATAAGGAAGGTGATTGAGGCTTATCTTTATTATTATGCACTGTCATTTGGTGGTTGGTTGGTTGATTTTATCTCACTGAATTGGATATAATTCAAGATTTTCAGAGTCTTCTGAAAATGGATTCTTTCGTCAATTTGTTTTTATTTATTTTTGGTAACATTAATGAACTCTGTCGAAATTTGTAAATATATATAATAAAAGAGATAACTTGTAATGTAGGTTTTCTGGACAATAGGAGTTTCTATTGCTTTTTTATAATGGTTTTAGGTAAGCAGATTCAATTAAACTCAATGCTATATGCAGAAGAAGGGTTTGATTGGCATTGTGCAAAATAACACTTCTTAAAAAAGGGATGGGAGTGAAAGAAAGATTAAACTGAGTAAAGTATTCCAAAACAATTCTTGATCGAAAAGGTTATTCCATATGGGTGTCACATGTTTTCAAGGAGCTGTGCCTATGACGTGTTTTCTTACATTTTGTATTGTAGTATGGTCCCCTCCCCTGGGTATGGTATGTGCCTTACCCGTCCTTTACATGTAGTTGCTTAAAATCACGTCTTCGGTGAATAGTATCTTAACTACATATAGATGGAAGGACTATGACAACTGTGCTAAGCGTATTGCTGTATGGCTTAGGATCGAAAGATTTGAATCACTCACTGATGTAAAGTAGGCTTGTGAATATGACACCCTTTATTTTCTTTTTCAACTCATCAGAAAGAATATTAGTATTTCGCATAGAAGATATTGGTGGTTTTTATTGGCTTGACCCGTCATTCGATATGATTTAATTTAATATATTCCTCTTCATTGGAATCATTGACTGATCATGACCTTAGCACTTTAGGTTTCTGATTAAAGTCTGCTTCAATGCTGGATTTCCACGATTTTATGTTTTATGCTTTGTGGTGCATTTTGACTTCTAATATTCTTCTATCTGAATTCTTTTTCCTCTTCCGAGGCTATTTTGAGTGGTAGCATGAAAATATGATTGCGCATTGCCCTTTTCAATGGGGTCCCATTTTTTCTCATACCCGCATATAATCTCCTTTTCAGGGATCTTCACAGCGGCAATTGCCCTTTTCACTGACCTCAATGTCCTGCTCGATCTGGTGTCCATTGGCACCCTATTTGTCTTTTATATGGTGGCAAATGCGGTGATCTATAGACGTTATGTGGCTATGGGGACAACCAATCCATGGCCTACATTGTCCTTCCTCTGCTCATTTTCCTTTACCTCCATCATGTTCACCCTTATTTGGAAATTTGTACCCGTAGGAAAGGCTAAGGCAGGGATGCTCATTGCTTGTGGTGTGATTGCTGTTGCAATATTACAACTTTTCCATTGCATGGTCCCTCAAGCTCGGAAGCCAGAATTTTGGGGTGTCCCTCTCATGCCTTGGATACCCTCCATATCAATCTTTCTGAATTTGTTTTTGCTGGGATCACTTGATGGGCCATCCTATGTTCGATTTGGATTCTTTTCGGCTGTTGCAGTACTTTTCTATGTCTTCTACAGCGTTCATGCTAGTTTTGATGCTGAAGGAGATGGTTCTCTTTGTGAAAAGAATGGTGAAATCCACGTGGAATCAAAAGAAAGTGAGGACCATAGTTTCAAAGTGTAGATCATCTTTGGTTTATTAATTTTTATTTAAGTCAGGATGATTTCAACAGTTTTTGGATGGTGGATGGTCACTTGGAACAACCGAAAAAGAATGTGGGGAGAGAGAATTACGTGGAATGGAATACACATATTAAATGTAATAGAATATTAGAATAGGCTGCAACTTTTGTAACAGTGGCCAATTGTATAGTTAAAAGGCGGCTTAGGTTGTGATCCCTCTTGTAAATTCTCTGGCTCATATTATCCCCTTAAAAAAATCTCGGTTTATGTGTCCTTCTGACTTTTAACAACTAAAGTGAAGTGAAAGAACACAAGATGAAAATGATTACTTTTTGATATCTTTGGGAGCATTATTAGGGATGTAGGGATGTTAATGGCATCCAAATAAATGGCATTTGGAATTAATCTGAAGGACCATTATGTCTAAGGCCAAGGGGTGTCTATTTCAATGGTAAAAGGCAATTAATATGACATAAAGTGGACATGAAGTCATCCTGAAAAGAAGAAATATGAAAGCATTACATAATGCAAAATAATTGGTGATTCATTCATCATTAGCATAAATTGTGAAAATAATTAAAAATATGGAAAAACCCAAGAATTATTAAGAGGTAATTTGATAAAGAAGAATGGGAAGTCTATTTTTTTTTGGTAAGCAATGTGAAGTCTATTTATCTTCCATTGTGTTGTCACATCTTGTAGGTAATGGCAAGCAGACGTTCTTGTCAGATCCATACTAGATTTAATTATTATTATTATTATCTTAAATTGAAAAAATGTGTACTATTTTAAAGGACATAAAGTTGTATCATTTAATTGAGAGAAAAAGATAAATTATGGAAAAGATAATGAGTGAGAAATTTTTTAAATATGTGAATTCCACCTTTTAATGAAAGTGAAAAATTTAAGGTGTATCCTTTAAAATGACACTTTTTTCCCAGGTAAATTTGCCTTGATTATTTATTTATTAATTTGTTATTTTTATAATGGAGTATTACCACATCTATAATTGTGAAGTAGCCGTTAGATAAAAATTTCTTGAAATTTATCCTTTTCACCGAAGTGATATAAGTATTATTCAGATTCTTTTAGGGGTTTAATTTTCGGTAAGAGATAAATCTATCATCTATATACAAATAAAAATATATGGAGATTCATGTGGATTTATGTGAATAAAAGAGAAAAAAAAAAACATATATATGATCTATATATTTTTAGGATAAAGGATCTCTTAAGTCAACGGAGATAAAGTTATCTCTGGCGAAACCAAAATGATGTCGTTTTGGGACGGAAATCAAGGTAGTTTTGTAATTATAATATATTGCAGTGTTATATTCGCTTTATCATTATAATTTTTAATCTTATAATATAAAACGATGTCGTTTTGAGCTCACTGGAAATAACTTTATCTCTAATGATGATTGGAGAGACATTTTTCCCATATTTTTATGTGTGTGCAAGAGAAAAGATTATTTCTTACATTATATAAACATGAATCACTTTTATCAAAACCTAAAGATTTTATTAAAATAATGTAATAAAGACGTATAAGGGATTGCGCGAGCTAAAATCGGAATTTTTTTTAATACATTTGACAGTGGGTACATCTTTTTATCAAATGATTTTTTTTTTTTACATTTCAATTTTTATTTTTTCTTTTGTATCCCAAAATTTTATCTCTTTTGGCATGTATATACGTGTGAGGAAAAATATTTTTGCAGATAAATTATTTACATTTATTTTCAAAATGATGTCGTTTTGGTATTAAAATCTTAAAAAATTATAAATATAAAGACTATTATAACTTGAAATAAATTAAAATTACAAAAATAACATGATTTTTACCCTGAATCAACGTCATATTGGGCATACTATAACTGCAAGTGAACACATACATATATCCCAAAATCTTACCACTTTTATGTGCTGACATTTTTATTAATTTTAAGCTACCATAAAATAATATTTTTTTCAAAATAAGAATCATATTATTTTAGTACTTTGTTATAAAATATCATCGTTGAAAGAATAACTTAAAGATTAAAAAAACTGTCACGTGAAGCACTAGCTGAAATTACAGAATGCCACTAGGTAGGCACTGCAGATATCAACCTGTGAAACACGGACACGCTTTTTTCGGGGGGAAATGCGTGTCCGACACGTGTCGGACACGGACACGTTCGGACACGTTAGGACACGCGCCCGACACGTAGTTGACTTTTTAGGACACGTTGACTAGTGGGACACGCGAATTTGACCGTATCCGACACGTGGTCAACATATGTGGACACGTTTTGGGACACGTTTTGCATTTTTTTTTTTTGTAAAAATAAAATAAAATTACAAATAAAAAAATATAAAATATTTAATAAAAATCAGAAATTCTGGAACCTATTCTCCGATCCTCTCTCGCGGTGGAGGCTTTCTCTTCTTCGTGCGGAGAGCAATATAGCTCCTCCTCCGGCTTAGCCCGCCAAGAAGCTATCATCGCAAGCAAAATCACCCTCATGCCCTGCCAAATGCTGCAACAGATTCCAGAAGGATTTAACACCTCAAATCTTTTCTAACTTAGATTCGACCTTTCAGACATGCATCGTCTTAATTAGTACGCTCAAAAACCAAAGCTCATTATTCCTAAACACGGATTATCATCATTCAATGTTTGTGGTCGAAAAAATAGAGAGCAGGAAGTACAAACCAGGGAGAATTCAGAGGCGAAAACGTGAAGAGAAGAGACCGCAGAAGGGTAAAAAGAATTGTGGACTATAGAAAAGGCAAAAGACTTTTTTGGGTTTTTTTTTTTTGGTATAAGACTTTTTTAGGTTTTAACTTGTACCTGTAACACGGTAGTTTTTTAAGCTAAATCCTTGTTGCCTTGTTTTACACGCAATTTAAAAATAAAATAAAATCCATGATGGATTTGATTGGTTGCGAAATAAAAACCACTTACTCTTTGACTAACACAGATCAAATACGAATCACTAGATCAGATACATCCATCTCACCAAAATTGCCTTCACGCTTTTGAATTTGTTTTATCTTCCAAATAATTTTTCTCTTTTTCTATGGGATGTTCTATTTTTTTTAATATTTATATTATGAAATTTAAATATTTGATTAGTTATATGATTTATTATGGATTTTTATATGTATTATATATAAATTATATTATATATTAAATTTTTTATTTAATATCAAACGTGTCCCAACGTGTCCAAATATGACATTTTTTAGAATTAACGTGTCGGCGTGTCGTGTCGTGTCGTGTCCCGTGTCCCGTGTCCGTGTCCGTGTCCGTGCATCATAGATATCAACTACTAGGGTGGTGCTTTTAGCTTTTGGGCACATTTCTATTTGAGCTTTCTACTTTGTTAAGGGGGATAAATAAATCTCATAACAATAATTTTTTCTCATCCATTTTCATATTAATTTTTTTATTTTTTTTATTTAAATTAATGGACTCACTTGATTATATGTATAGAAGAAAAATTTCTCTCATATTGCATGAAAAATGCAATCTCTCGTTAATGGAGGGAGGATATTCTTACTACCAAAATTTATTACTACTAACTTATTACCTATCTAATCACCGTTGAATCAAAGAGAGAATTCTAAAAAGCTTTTAAAAAAATAGAAAATGTTGATCCAACGGAGATTAAATAGATAGTAAGTTGGTAGTAAAAAAAATTTGTAGTAAGAATATCCCTCTTCTTGTTAATGATAGAGTGAATATGTTTTTTTTGTTCTTTAGTAAATTTTATAATGTCCGATTTAGTCCCTTATAAATACAAAGATTATTCGTTGTTTATTAGAAATTCAAAATTGATCCATTTAGTTAAAATTATGGTCACTCGTAAATTCAAAAAAGATCCACATTAATCCTTCAACCGGATTAAAATGGGTCCATTTTGAATTTTTCATTTACCACCACGAATAACCTTTTTATTTGCTAAGGAATAAAGTCGGCATCATAAAATTTGCTCAAGCATTAACTCTTTCCATTATAGTGTTGAGATATCTCAATTAAATCAGTTTGTGCTATAAACCAGAATCTTGAAGAATGAAAAGAATAAACAAAGAAAGGAAGTTGAATGAGTTATGCATATCATTAACCAGATGAGCTATTGGCAGTGCTGGTTTCATTCACCAAAAGTTCCACTAAATCTTATGTCCAATTATTCCACACGCAACATCAATTACCGCCCATGAAATAAATTTATAAGTATGAATTTGTCATTATTGACAAGACATAGCTTCTTTTTAATCATGTTTCGGTCACCTTAAACATTAAGTTTCACAGTGGCAATTAACTAGCAAACTTAATATGACTGTTGAATTAAAAAAATATGTATAAAGAAAAAGTGTGATAGAAATCTACCAAATCATCATCATGCCCACTCCTTATCTAAATTTTGCTAGTTGGATGATAGTGGTCTCTAATTGACAAAAGGATGGATATGGACAAAAAAAATTATGGGCCAATATGTTGGCACCATGTTTTTCTTTAA
This sequence comes from Gastrolobium villosum, assembly GCA_032173675.1. Taxonomy (NCBI): domain Eukaryota; kingdom Viridiplantae; phylum Streptophyta; class Magnoliopsida; order Fabales; family Fabaceae; genus Gastrolobium; species Gastrolobium villosum. The sequence goes on from JAVKPL010013918.1 coordinate 25,738, forward strand.
CATCCTAATTGAACACTCTTTGTCTGCTGCACCATTTGTTTTCTTCTGAGTTGCCTCACCCCTTTTGTTTATTTTTTGGTCCTAATTACTTTTTCATTTCCCCCATCTTCATTTCTCTTTTCTATGGTCCCCTTTATGTATGTTGGCCGGTGGCATCTTTTATTTTGAAGCAGCATTCATGTCTGCTATTCTCATCATACTGTAACTTCAACAATGAAAAGGGACAAAGGGAAAGATTCCAAGTGAGGATATAAATGAAATTAAACATTGCATTAAAAGAATAGAGGACAATTCTATTATCCAATGACTAATCCACATCAATATTCCATTCATGTTGCTAGCTATTGGAAGAGATCAAGAGGCTTTTTTGGTTGATGTGAGGACTACTAATTGGAAGTGTTGGGTTTGGGCATGTAAAGACTTGCATCTAACCATGTGGGTCGGTGTGATGGTTCAGCATCTCGTCCCTTAAGCAAGTGGTTGGGGTTCGAACCCCAACTCTTGTGAATGGAAAATATTCTGTGGCCAGCTCTTTATCGTTTTGTGTGTTGATCTGGGATGAGATGAGGAATTAGTCTCATAGCTATCGGCTGTCAGGATAACGGATGTAATCCAAGACTCGCATCTTTGTTTTTTTTTTTTTTGGTTCATTTTTCTATTTCAATTGGCATGTCAAGTTTTTTTAAATCGAAGTTGTAACTAATTTTTTTTCTAATAAAGATACAGGTATATTGGGTTATAGCAGCATCATTGACTTAATGTTTCTCATCTTATAAGATGCCATGGATGCGATAAGATAATTATAATTCTCATTCAGTAAGAAACACTGTTTTACTAAGTCAGGATGCTTGTTTTAGTTAAAGGATCAGTTTGGAAGAGCATCTGGAACAGTCAATGGACATGGATTCCCATTCCCAATTCCCATTGCAATTGGTTGTTTCCACTACTTGGATTCTAGGTCAAAAGGCAAGGAACAAATTGAGAATTTCAATGCTCAAAGTCAGTCCCCCTCACCCTTTTTGATGAACAAATGAAAGGATAATAAAAATGGTATTTTTTAATAATTTATTGGACATGCTATTGTCCATGAGAAAACTCTACTCGACTCTTTTGATAGTTTTAACGAGAGGTGGATCTACTCACATGAGAAGGGGGACAAGTGCCTACCCTCAAAATATGATATATGATGTAAAATTACAAAAATACTTTTATGTTAAAATTCAAGTTTTTCCAATTTAATTTTGGGATAGGATATTATAACAACCAATTAGGATTACTACCAATCAATTTCACCGTTAGATCAATTATGTTGATCCAACGGTTATATTTATTTCCGTCTTTGTATGGTTATCATTCTCCATATTTAATACTTTATATTTGTTTTTACCTGATTTCTCATATTTAATGCTTTTAAATTAAATATGAGGATCATAACCATACAAAGATGGAAATAAATATAACCATTGGATCAACATAATCAATTTTCAATTTTCAAGGTGAATTGACAGACAGTAACCCTAATTGGTTGTTACGATATCTTACTCCTCTAATTTTCCTCCTTCTATCTTATTTTTTCGTGAGTTTTTTTTCCTCCACCTTCATTATCCAAACCTCTATTTCAGACTCATCATTTGCTTCTTCCTCCATCATCGGTCCAGTTGAGTCGCATTCCAGACCAGACCTAAATCTATATGTATTTGAATTTATTGATCACTACCCACCCTTCATTGATCTAACGTGTGTATTTTCAAGTTTCCCTTGGTGATGTGATTTGCGTTATGGAAATTCAATAAGTTCCATTCCTATATATCCTTCTCATTTTCTCTTTCCTCTCTCTTGTGCTTATTTTCCTACTACTTGTAATTTCATGTCCTTTTCTATCTTTATTGTACAAGATTTCTTTATGGTCTCATGCAACACGTGAAGACAAAGTTGTCAAGTTGTGGGACCAACTTAAAGGATCTTATCAAGAAATCAAACAAAATATTAAGTCACTGAAGATATATATATATATAGATAATCAGTCTCGCAGCAACTTGGAGCCAATTTGTCTTGTTAATTTTTGCATTTCTATAAAGTACATCCCAAAAGGAGAGGCATATGAGAAAAAGGGAATGAGGTTGAGAGAAAAAGAGAGAGAGATCTTCTTATGGGTGAATGATTGCTTGGGTATCTCATATTTTGTTGCTTTGTTTCAGCTTTTAGTTAAGATATGGTTGATCATACCAAAAGACTTGCTCAATGGAATTTCAATGCAACTTGCAAGTGACTTATAATGAGAATTCAACCAAAGACAATTTTAGTGTGGGAGTTGAATATTTGATGGGCCGGTTCATTTTGTCTACTCAACTTTAAAGGAGGATGTGAGGTCCACACACCACACACACTTTCTTTGTATTTTTGTGATATTTAGATATCTTTTCCCTGTTTCCATTTTGTCAGTTTAGCACAAAATTATATGATCTCAGTGAGCGCATAAAATATGTGATTCATTGGTTAACCTTATACTTTTCTATATCAAATTGAAGAAATGGAGAATGTCAATGATGAGTTAAGATAAAAAAAAAGTTTTCTCAGGTACACCCATATTTTATAATAGTTTTTGAGTTTGATTTCTCTTACTCATGTTCATGAATATAGCAAGGGGTGTCAATGTTTTTGATATGGAGTACAAAAGAGAACGAACATTCTGAAAGGTGTATATGAACTCTGTTTAGCCGCCATATTAGTGATTGGCTTCTTTACTAATATATATAATCCTTTGGGTTAAACTAAATATGGGCTTGAACTCATTTCTCATTTTGGATCTAAATTCTGAGTTAAGAGGCCCAATCTTATCTAAAAGCCCAAAATCCTTCACAAACCACAAGACGCTCCAGAAAGATGGATATATTGCATACTGTATTCTGTTTTAAAGCTTGCTCCGTTTCTTTTGGGTCCAGCAGAGAAAAATTAATATGGACCCGGTGCATCATCATTGGGTGTTCCATTTTCCAATAATGAAATGAAATTTTAAATTTCCTTCCATGTCCTAGTTTTTTTCTATTTTGGGGAAAAGGTGCATTGCACCGGGAGTATATTAATTTTTCTCGTCCAGCAGGACTTTCCAAGAATGAAATGAAATTAAGTTAGGGAAAATATTTTCTCCTTTAGGAGAAACAATTAGTGACTTATACATTTTGAATTCTTTTCTCTCTCCATTATTTTGTAGGTCCCACAGTAAAAAAACTCCGACACGCAAAATGTATAACTTGGGAAAAATGTTTCTGCATGCATTTATTCCCGGACGACGTTATTTTGGTATTGAAATTTTATAAAATTATAAATATAAAGATTATTATAATCCTGAAATAAATTAAAATTACAAAAATACCATAATTTCTGCCAAAACAACGTCGTATTGGGCGTATTGCAGATAACTTATCTTATATATATTCTTTTTTTAATTCAACTTCTTAATTTTTTAGAGTAAAACATGTGTCATTTTAAAAGATCCAATTTTATTATTTTAAGTAAAATAAATGTGTTTTGATATATATATTTAGTGTTTTACATTCAATATGAGAATTGAATTCTCATATTGTGGAGACAAAAAGCACGTGAGACCCGCATGTTAAAAAAAATTATGTGTAGGACCCACGTTGGCACGATAATCGAAGGATGTGTAAGAAAAATTAAATTCTCATGTTAAATGAAAATTATAAAACTCATATATTTATTGGCCTCTTATATTCTTTCTCATCAGCGTGGGCAAATTTTAGTAGATGGTGCTGCTACAGTTGACAATCCCGCAAAATAAAAAAGAAAAAGAAAAGAAAGTATTGTAGATGACAAAGAACATAAGAAATTAAGACATAAATTTGTATCTTTTATAATGACAAATTTTTTTTCACTTAACTTATTTAATTCTAGTTTAAATTAAAAAATGTTAAATTTTATTTACCAAAAAAAATGTTAAAATTTAATTAATTTGATTAATAGTTAATTGTTTATTTTATACATAAGCTCTTTATGATTTGACATTTTCTTATTTTATTCTCAAAAGTTTATTTTTATCACTAAATCTCTGAAAAAAAAAAAAAGACTAGGGTACGGTATGGCCCTGAGCTAAAGCGGGTCTAAAAAAAACCAGCGATTGGGCCTGGTTATCCTACTCTGGCGCTCACCGTTGCTATGGTGTACCGCTTTTTGCATCTGCAACCATCGATTCGTTTGGTTTCTCTACTCGCGCAGACACAGCGAAAGGTATGAACGTAACTGTGAGGTTCAACCAACCAATCATGTTCATGCTCCGACACTGCAAATTATTTTTATTTTTAATTATTTTACATTAATAAATGGATTATTGTTTTGTATTATTAAATTCTTTTATATGATTCATTGTGTTTATGTTGGTCTTTGCCGATTAAATCTTAGCCTTAATGCAGTGAAACGTTGTGCTCCACATTATGTTTGTTTAGCATCTCATAGAATTGCTTATCTTCTCTCTTTTTCTTTTAAATGTTTTTTATTCTTGTGTTACTCTTCCTTTCTATGCATTATGTTCTGGTTTGTTAGAGTTGTAATAATAACTACTAAGGTTGTTGCTTTTTACTTTCCATAGAATGTCTTGTAGATTTGTGTTTTTTTAACAATGCTTACCTATAAACAATTTACTTTTGTGGTATGAAGTTTGAATTTGCTTCCTTCAGCTCAAATGCATTATCTCCAGCTCCTCCAATATACCAAAACATGCAAGCCGTATAATTATGAAGCACCTACAAATAAGCTGGCTTGGCTTCTAAGGAAGTTTAAGAGATGCTGAAAGCATATTGTTTCCCTTTGTCTTCTCTGCAATGACATGAGTAGCTTAAGAAGGTGTGAGAGATTCTGTGATTGTTCTGGCATCCGTTTCAGGAAATTATCAGTTATTTCTGAGGCCAAACTAGAGCTCTTAGAGCTGAAAAAAGTTGTTCACATTCGCACCGATGCTGATGATGCTTCTCGTATATCAAATTTGCACTATCTTTTGCAGTTATATGCAAAAACAAGATCATCCATGGGAGGAAAGGCATGCCATGCTCGGACTATTCGTGTTGGCTTTGAAATTGACATATCAACGTCAAATATGCTGATCAACATGTACTCTAAATGTGCTTTAGTTGACTATGCTCGCAAAAAATTCAATGAAATGCCAGTTAAAAGCTTAGTTTCATGGAGCACGATGATTGGAGCACTTACCCAAAATGCAGAGGAGCAGGAAGCTCTCACACTTTTCATTCAAATGCAAAGAGAGGGAACCCCATTTAATGAGTTTACCATTTCCAGTGTTCTATGTGCGTGTGCGTTCAATTGTGCAATACTTGAGTGCATGCAGTTGCATGCCTTTTCAATTAAGGCTTCCATAGATTCAAATTGTTTTGTTGGAACTGCTTTACTCGATATCTATGCTAAGTGCTCTTCAATAAAAGATGCGACTCGGATATTTGAGAGTATGCCAGAAAAGAGTGCAGTAACATGGAGTTCAATGGTTGCAGGATTTGTGCAAAACGGGTTTCATGAGGAGGCCTTGCTGCTGTTTCACAATGCTCAGTTGGTGGGTATTGAGCAGGACCCATTTATGATATCATCTGCTGTTAGTGCTTGTGCTGGTCAGGCAACTTTGATCGAAGGGAAGCAAGTGCATTCCATGTCCTGTAAGTCTGGATTTGGTTCAAACATATATGTTGCTTCCTCCCTTATAGACATGTATGCAAAATGTGGCTGCATAAGCGAAGCTTACCTTGTATTCCAAGGTGTGGAGGTGAGAAGCATTGTTTTATGGAATGCAATGATTTCTGGGTTTGCTAGACATGCTCGTGCACTAGAGGCTATGATCTTATTTGAAAAAATGCAGCAGAGAGGCTTCTTTCCTAATGATGTAACATATGTATCTGTACTAAATGCATGCAGTCATATGGGTTTGCATGAAGAAGGACAGAAGTATTTTGACCTCATGGTAAGACAGCACAATCTTTCACCCGGTGTCCTTCACTATGCATGTATGATTGATATTCTTGGTCGAGCAGGACTTGTTCACAAGGCTTATGACTTGATAGAGAGAATGCCATTTGATGCTACTATTTCTATGTGGGGTTCACTTTTAGCCTCTTGTAGAATTCATGGCAATATTGAGTTTGCTGAGATTGCAGCCAAGCATCTGTTTGAACTGGAACCAAACAATGCAGGAAACCACGTATTGCTAGCAAACATATATGCAGCAAATAAAAAGTGGGAAGAAGTTGCAAGAGCAAGGAAGCTTCTCAGAGAGAGTGAACTGAGGAAGGAGAGGGGTACAAGTTGGATTGAAATTAAGAATAAGATTCACTCATTTACTGTTGGAGAGAGAAATCATCCACAAATCAAAAGGATTTATGCTAAGTTGGATAATTTGGTGGAAGAGTTGAAGAAACTGAATTACAAGGTTGATATCAATCATGACCTGCACGATGTGGAAGAGAGCAGAAAACAGATGCTTTTGAGGCACCATAGTGAGAAACTTGCTATTACCTTTGGATTGATGTGTTTGCCTAGTGATATACCAATAAGGATTATGAAAAACCTCAGAATTTGTGGTGATTGCCACAGTTTTATGAAAATTGTGTCTAATTATACAAGCAGGGAGATTATTGTTCGAGATACAAATCGTTTTCACCACTTTAAGGATGGCTTCTGTTCTTGTGGAGACTTTTGGTGAACTTGTGATATATGTTAACTTTTTATTTATTCCAACTAACGCGAGTTTCCCTTTCATTCCTGCTTGCTTAAACCATCTTCAAGTGAGTTTTAGGGAAAGGCTTGGTGATAAATATGACTCAGTAATCATTCATCCATTTGTTTTATACGACATAGGAACCTTTCTCTGATGTTAATGGCTGGTTTCAGTCTGTTGTAAAGTACGAAGGGAGAAGTCAGAGTCAGCTTTGGATATGAAGTAGGGGATTTAAGGGAACAGCTGAAGTTAACAGTTATATTGTGGCCTCCAATCTATGTGTAGTCTATGGTTGCAATTGCAAAGGTTCCAAAATTAGCGATCTTATAGTGTTGAGCTTAGCATGGGTCTGAATCTCATTGTAAGGGAATGAATTTTCAGACTTATACCTTGGTTGGAGTTCAAAGAGGGAAATACTGAGTAGTTTGATGAACATCAGTAATACTACTAGTAAATTCATGTTGACGAAATATGTTGCAACAGATTTCTAATAAGAATGATACCCCGAGTTCTTGTCTGATATTAAGTGATGTAAAGGTGAAGAACTCTTTGGATCTATTATTACACCAAATCCATGTCTTGTTCTTTTTTATTTATTTATTTTTTATGGTCATATCGAAGTTTTCATTTCATTAGTCTTGTATGAAGATGTTAATTAATTTTACATGTGAAGCTAGAGAAGTGATTATTAAATTAATTTCAGGGGTATGTTGGTGTTAAGCATTGATGGCCACTGGTGTATGAAGGTGTTCAGCAGCCTCCATAAAGGGCCTCAAATACTTCAATTCTGAATTTGACTTTTTAAAGAGAAAAAAAAGTAAAATTATAATTATTAAATAAAATAAGTAATAATTAAAATTGTGATGAATATAAATACATGTATGATAAATTAGTAAATAAAAAGAATCTACTTTATCAATTTTGTAATAAATAGTTATAACGTTGCCCTGACTTGGTCTGGCTTCACCTGTGTTTTTTATTTTGTATTTTCTAACCATCCTCCTGTGAATTTAGTTATTAATTTGGTTTTTAGGGAATAAGATAGTATTATAATAATGACCTATAAACATAAGCAATTTCTTGCTCTCTCTCTCTTTTCTTTTTTGTTGAGTGAGATTATGTAAAAAATACTTTTATACCCTAGAGTAACATTAAAGAGTTTGAGCATTTACCTGTGAACCAACTCATTAAAAGTATCCTTCCTTAACTAATTTAGTTAAAAAAAAAAAACGTTAATTATAAAGAAGGGTTAAAACCAAAAATTAAAAAGAAACTAGTATGGTTATGTTTGGAGCATCTAAATCATGAACATTATAATTTTTGTATTTTATTTAGTCCAATAATTTAAAACAAATGAACATTATAATTGTACATGTTACTGGATTAAATACAAAATACTGTTATATTATAAATTTTAAGTGAAATCATAACTCAACGATAGTACCTTAGAATTATATTATGCCACCTTCAAAGCAGATCTTGGACAATGAGAACGAATTCTTGTGTTTCTCTTAACCACCGTGCTCATTTTAGCGGAAGCTTAAAATGCAGATCTAGCCAAGATTCACCGTTTTGAAAGATAGCAGCGCTTTGCTTAACTAGAAAAGTAGAAAAGAGTAATAACAAAAGAATACTGACTACCTTTCTGATTATTTAACTTTACAATAGGACACGTATTTCCTAAAAGCGGAATCTTGTTAGAAGCAGCAGATTTGAGGATGCACAGAAAGATCTAATTTTGATTTTTTGCTCAACCGAGGAAAAGATATGCAAGAAATCTTCTTCACCGCCACACCTTAATTCATAATCAAGCTCTTCAAAAATCTGCCACGGGTAAACAAATAAACACAGTAATTATATTATCAGATAAAAATACATTATAAACTTCTTTATTGGTCTTCGCTAGAAGCTTTTTATAATGTAAAATTATGACGTGTGCATAGTATAAAATTTTGACCATCTTGAAATGATTTAAATCCAGTTAAAATTTTATAAGTATGATGTAGCTACAATAAAACTCATACCACGCAACAGGTAAAGGTGGTATACTATGCAAATATAATTTCTCACAAAATCTGCTTCAAGTACACAATTATAATGCTCAGATATCAGCATAAGATAAATTGTTTAGACTTCATTCTCCCAAATGATCCCTCCAATTTAGTGGATTGGCCAAGTTGTGTTTATAATTAAAGAGACGGGCAGGTTTACATCCACCCACTTCTTCCCTTGTTTCGACTATTTAATTGATTTTAATCGTACTAAAATTGTCAAAAAGCAATAATTTTTTTATTATCAATTTTTAAGATTTTTTTTCATTCCAAAATAATAATTGAACAATCATACAAGCGATCTTATTTTCCATGTTTTGAAAAGAATAGTGAAACCCAGCAATAAAACTTAAATCCAATACAAAACTAAATAAACTGGGTATAGTATACTATTATTAAATCATGTATTCACATATCATTATAATAATGACTATTTAAAGAGACAATTGTCAAAGTTAAACTTACTTATTAATGTGGCATTACTAATATATACTAGTGTAAAAATTCACAGCTACAAGCACATAATATGTGACTCTTGTAGAGCCAAGGCAAATGGCAGTATTATTTACGGGTAGTATCCAAACTGATACAATGTCAAAACAAATTATTAACCTTCAGAATTGCTAATTACACTAACCAAGGATTAAAAGGTAATGCAATGCTGCTTTTCATGCGTACAAAGTATAAATAGTCTCAAGAGACAGCATACCTTTACTCAAGATAAAATCCCGTACTATGAAATGGTAGAATCTCTACGTTCTGGAATCCATTTTCATTGATTTGCTACTATAACTGAATCTTTCGAGGCAGGAGAACTACAAAAGAATGCAATTAGTGCTTAGTTTGGTGACAATTAATATATACAGATTTATAAATTCTAAGAAGAGTTACCATCTTCTAAATCACAAGAACTTGTCCGAGGAAATATCGTTTCCGGATCTATTTTCTGGGAACAAACCTGATACGACAGGCTATGTTTACTGCAGAAAGCAAACAGACTCAATGTGTTTAGGCAAACAGATAAACCAAAACTTTAAATGAATTTATGTCATCAAGCAATAGATATCACCAGGCAAACAGTTGCAGTCAACAGGTACATGGGGTTTACGCAATTGTTGTTCTTTGTGCCAACCACATACTGTCTTTAACTATTTTATTTAATTCATTTTCCTTCTTCCAGTTTGAATCATTAACGCCCCACATACATCATGAAGGGTTTAAAACCCGGGAAATCTCATTGAGAGAGGGCGCCATGAAGTTAGTTAACAAATGAGTTCCAAAAACTTAAATAGTCACAAACCTTGCCCATGAAGGGATAAACTTATTATTGGGTATGTCATCCTCATCTTCATCTTCATCATCTGATTCTTTATACGGAGAGATCTCGTATGATTGCTCTTGAAGTGAGTTTTTGATGATCAAGTCATCGTCATCTTCAGTTGCTTTGTTCAAATTACCCATTACCTATAACGATATTTAAATACCACAATTATTATTAAAGCAAGTCCACAACACAATTTAAACAATCAAAATGTAAGATTCCAGAAGGTTAGTCTGCTCTCCTGCTGTGCACGAGTACTAACTGGATAAATCATATAACTTGACTTCAACTAAATTGTTTAGCATCAAATACTTGGAAGCAGGTGGTTTCAAAAAATTAGTAATAACAGCATTTCAAAGCCGAAATCATTTGCGATCTCACATTAAAAACATTGGCATTATTTGACTGACTGGAAAATAAGCATCATGCATTGTTAGAAGACGAGCATTTATTTATATAGAATTGGGAAATTGTTATTCTTAGCCTTGACCAAACTACTATGAAATCCTTCTAGAAAGTTGGTGATGACATAGTAGAAGAGAACCACATAAATAATACTACCTTTCCATTATTAGCACAATCATTCACAGATTCTGAATATCCATGAAAGCTTTCTCTTGTTTTCTCATTTGCGGAATCCCTGATGGTTAAAGGTTCAGTTTCAGAAATTTTTTCCACGCTGTCTTCTCTATTGTCTTGCAATTGCAAGTTCTTGTGATTTTCTCTTCCATCCATAAATTTCTTGCTTTCTTGGACTTCTTCACCCTAGATCAGACAGCCCATGTATTAGCATTTTCAATAAATAAAAAAAAAGGCAGAGAGATAAAAAATAAATTATTGGCAAAAGAGGCATTTTACTGTGGCTCGGCGTTGTATTTTTATCTCTTCTTTCTTAGTATGTATCTTCTCATGCTCTTGCTGCTGCTTCTTCGCGTCATTAAGACGCTTCCTTTTTCTTTCTTTCTGCTTTTTTTCTTCATCTTCCCTCTGTCTCTTCCTTGCTGCCATTTCTGCCTCCTTTTTCTTTCGTTCTTCCTCTTTCTTTTTCTTCTGCAGCTCCAACTGCCGTAGGTTTTGTTGCTCCAATCTTTCCCGCTCAATTCTCAACGCCTCCTTCTTCATCTTGCGTTCATTCTCTTTCTTTTCAGCCAAACGCTTGGCAGCCTCAGCAGCCTCCAAGGCCTTCACTTTGATGTCCCTCTTGCCTACATGTTCACATAGTAAGGTTAAAATAATTATCAAATTAACATCATACTACTTCTGCAAGACTAAACATATGTAGCTCATAGCATCAATCTCAGGAGCGAAGGGTTTCTAGAAATCAATGCTAACACATTGTATAGTTCCTTCAAAGTCAGCATTTTTCCTTCATCCATATACTATTTTCCTACATCCTTGGGTCATTAATTAACATACACATCCGTCGTTCAAATCCTTTAGCTACTAGATCATTGGGCATGATAAGGGCAAACCCCAGTGCACGGAGGCTCTTCAATTTTGGTGAGAGCATAGATGACGATTGATTGTATGCAATCTTGCCTTTGCATATATGTACCATGCAACCAAATCTCCCAAAAGCTTAAGACAATGGGTGAAGGTACATAAATGATTTTATATATATCTTGACATGCCCCTGATGTGAAAACCCTTTAACATTGTTTTATTAGAACATAAAGCACAACAATCGAGCTCTAGACCACTTGGTCATAAGTTGTGATATCATATCACGCAACCAACTCTCTCAAAAGCTCCGTTGGGTTAAGGCACATGAAAGGTTTTATTATATCTCTTGACATTTTGCAAAGAGGATGTTTCCTAGACTAGAACTCATGACATTTCGGTCACAAAGGAGCAACCATACCATTGCTCAAAGACTTGCCCTCGGCTAAATCATTTACCATACTATCAAAATTTGACTCACTAGGAATATAATATAAAACCACTCATGTCTTCACCAAAAAACTTTTAAGTTTTGGGGAAAGTAGGTTGATGAAATATCGATCCTTAACGCCCACATTCTGCTGATAAGATGTAAAATGATAGCATAAAGTAGGTGGATCTATATATTGTCCACACTTAAATCATAAAGGGCTCTTGCATAAAGAGTGTGTTAGAAATATATTACAAAATCATTTATATATTTTCATCTAACAAATTAAGCCTTAAGGCGAATTCGCTCATGTCAATGTATCAAAACCTCTATGACCAAGTGTTCTAGAGTTTGATCCTTGCCATTTCTATTCTTCTAATAAAATTTTGAATTTCAACACAAGGTAATTATGTAAGGAGGCATGTTAGAAACTTAATAGAAAGTCATTCACGTGTCGTAGTATAAAACCATTCATGTATCTTTATCTAATCTAACAACTTAAGTTTTTGAAACGTTCAGGACATAATTGTCCAACAAGCTTATGGTTACTATTGCCATTTTTGGAATATGTTCATATTCAGTGACTTCCGTTCTTAAAAAAAAGGCAGAACATATTACATGAGAAAAATATTGCATGATGTGTATTGACTTATTTCATCTGCACATAATTGCTAATGACTTGAAGGAAATATTTATATTCCCGATCCTTAATGAAAAATTTCAAATTTAGAGCAATTAGTGATTAGTTCATATCCCTTTTTCCTTAGACACCTTAAAAAATCACGGAACCAAAAAGCTCACACTAAAGATAAAGATTTCGTATCAACATTAACAATACCTTTATCCTAAATTAGTTAGGGTCGGCAATCAATGAACCCAAAAAAATATAAAAATTGAGGGACTATAGAGAGGAAAAAATATAGTAATAAAAATATCAAAGCTATGCAAAATAAATACATGAAACTCCCCATTGTGAACCGTTGGCCACATACATGTACCAACATAAATAAATAAATAAAAGAATAGAAAAGATTTAACAGGTGCAACATATACAAACTAAAGCTGATGGAATCGCATGACAAGGCAAACAAACAGCTAGAGTATAAGCTCCAGAATGAAGATAACCATTTGTATTCCCATGTCTATATGGTGGTTTTCAATCTCCAAGATGACAATCTATAGAATAGAAAAATAAATTTTGTTTTTAGAGTAACTAGTAAATAAAGTAAGTTACCTGTAAAAACCACAGCTGCTTGTTTTTGTTGCACTAATGGAATAAAGGAAGCGACATTGGATACAATGTTGTTGCATGTAGTCTTGACTTTGGAGTAAGTTTGATGTTTCATACTATATTTTCCAGATGACTTTGGCCTACTGGACCTTCTGCAGAGTGATTCAGTGGTCCTCTTGGCACCATTAGCTCCAAGAGATATACTCTGGTTCTCCTTACCCTTACCCGTGAATCTTTTCCTATCACCATCCTGTTTGTCAAGCTTCTTTTTTACCTTATTGTGAGTCCCACTGAAGTTAAAATCTGTGCTTACAGAATCTTCTCGTCCATCAGTTAATATATCATCTTGTAAAACTGATGTTGAACAGTTTGCATTATCTATAATCTGAGCTAGTGGTTCTCTTGTAATTGAGTTAGTCATTCCTTCTGAAACAATGCCCATTTCAAATGCATCAGCAATCTCATCGACATTTTCATTTTCTTCACTAATGCAGGGAAGCTCTAGTTTTAAACTCTCACGCTTCCCTGAACTGCCAAAGTTTGGATTAATTCTATCCCAAAGAGTTTGAACTGAAGATGTATACTGACCCTTACAATTTATTGGGCAATCGGAAAGGGACCTTGGACTCCCATCGTTTAGAGGAAGGGAAGTCCTCATACCTATGCCCTCCAGAAGTCCATTAGGTAAAGACTGGTAGAGGTTTGGAATGTTACGAAACCTATATGGGGTGGAAGAATAGCACTGTGGAGAATGCAGGAACCTAGATCTATCAAGGGATGTATAATCGATTGAGTTACTAGGAATATTCATCTTTTCCAATTCCATTTGGTCTCCAGCAGTGCATGACTCTGCGTTATCTGTTTGCATAACGAACCCTTCAAAATCTGGCAAAGTTTCATCTGTACCAATCAAATTCAAGCATTGGATTCCTGGAGAAACAGACAAATCATCAGTGAATTTAGCATTTCCTCCTGGATATGTTCTACTCAAGGTGCTTCTTTCAACACAAGTCAGATGTACTGCACTTTCTTGTCCACAATTAACCTGATGTTGCCATGACTCGATCTTCTCATCTATAGGGCACCTAATTGTTGAGTCAACACTAAAACTGGACAGATTTGTCTCTGCCAATAGAAGGGTGTCTGCACTTCTGTCTCTTCTATCCAAGATAAGTTTCTGCTGACAGGAAAATCATTGAAATAGTGTAGTCAGAAAGTTCTAATAAAACAAAATGGCAACTTTTACAGCAATAAACCTGCATGCATACATCTATTTATTCAATTCCCTGCATAGTAAGAGATTGAGTTTTTTAACTCATATAAAACAAGGCTAGACCACAATGTACGTAGATTGAGTTTTAATCTTATATTCTTAAGTAACTGAGCTCTCTTCCCTCTTTTATCTTCTGTTTCTTTATTCTCTATTCTTACTCTAGTCCTAAGCTGACTGTGCAAACAAAGTTTTGCTACATAACTTTTGTTCCATAATGGCACCAATTATCGCTTAACTCCAGCATTTTCATTTTCCCATAATTCTAAATAGTTTTGGTAAAGTTATCTGAACTGTTCTTCCAGAAAACATCAAGTAGAAGATTGTTGGAAATCTTGTTGGAATTTTAAAGAGAGCTGAAGTCATTCTGATTTCTATGTTGCATAATTTTCAGAACAGAAATTATACCAATGATTGTTTCCAAAGTAGCTCATGATCATCCAATCAAATTGTAAAGAACTAATTCAACTCAAAAGCTTAAGTTGTTAGGTGAAGGCCATATTAATAGTTTTATATCATACTTCTCTAACACGCTCCCTCACAAAAGAACCCGTTGGGCTTGAAGGGTGGACTGCACAGGCCCACCTACCTCTACTAAGAAACTCCATAATATATAATTGTTCATTAATAGAATGAAAAACAGTGAGAATCGAACTTGCGACCACTTGGTCACAAAGGTTATAATATCATATAAAGAAAATCAATTCAACCAAAAGCTCAAATTGTTCGATGAAGGGCTGAAGGCCACATTAATGGTTTTATATCATACTTCTCCAACACAAATAAATCTAGTAATGTCTATTCCGAAGCAACACTGCATGATAATTACAGTTGTAAATTTCAAAGATGTTAACCAAGACTGTCTGACATACAGTTTGTGCAAGATATACAGAAGTTCATATTTAATATTTAACCGTACAATACAATATACACGAACCAATCTTAATATTTTCAGAATGTAAAGCAGAAAATTATGTACCTCTTCATTACTCACTTTAAGTGAAGACCCTTCCATTGTTCTGCATTCTCCAGTACCTTGCATCTCATCCATTGAGGTATTACGAATATATTGATGTCCTATATCATCATCCTGATCAGTTGTCAAATGTTGAACTTCTAGGACAGCCTCAGGGTTATCTTTTTCAATACTCAAGTTTCTACTTACAGTCCATTGGTCAATAGAATCAAGTGGATTTTCCAAGAACTTTAAAGAGGCAGGTAGAGATTTCTCTGTTTGAACTTCAATCTTCCTCCTCTTATGCTGAGGGCATGAACGCTCCACATCATAAGTGAAACTCTCTCTGGAACTTCTAGAAATTTGGAAGCCAGTTGAAAAACCAGTGACTTTTCCATCACTGAGCAATGTCTTCCTCAATGAGTCACCATTTTCACTCAAGGAAATGCTATTTGGGGCCTGTTGTGTTAAACCAACATTCACTTCATCCATAGGAGCCGTAAATGGGAACCCAGCTGTGAGGTTTGAAACATTTTCGTCTGTGTAATTATGCAGACCACGTCCAGTAACTTCTGTAGAAAAAGAATCTGCCAACTTAGTATTACTTTCATTATTTTCCAGTTTACTGTTCACCGCTATTACTTCATTTGACAAATTTCCTGATAAGTTTTCATCGCCAACTTTTGAAGGACTTGAATGATTCATAATGGAAGAAGTAGGAATACAGAGTTCTTTCTGAACCATATGTAACTCTCTGTTTAGTGACATGTCATTTAGCGCTTCCATGGCTACATCTGCCTCCTTGAAATGGGTTGCACAATATTCCATTTGAGGTCCCTCTTCTCTGATCAGAACTTCCTGTGTTTCCAGCAAATCTATCTCCTCCAGCAAATCCATCTCCCCGGAAGAATTACGCTTATCTTGGCATACAAGAGAAGTTTCCTCATATTGTAAATTTACTGGTTCCAATGAATTCAGAGGCTCTTCAGGTGACATACCCTGTCGTCCCTCTTTCAAAACAGGACCAGATATTCCATTCATACTTGACTCTCCTAAATCATCAAAATCAAGTTGCTTAGGCTTCACAGACCTAACAGAATCAGAGGGAAGCCTCAAGACTGATACATCCAGCCCAACCTCTGGTACAACACTAGCAAATCTTGACCCCAAACAAGAAGGAGCTTTTTCAACTAAACCACCAAAATCAGCATCAGCTTTGGCAACAGGTGCAGAAGATCTATGGCCAACATTATCAGTAGGATTGGCACCAAATAGTATATTTTCTTGGGCATCCAAGACTTTCTTAGGCGCAACTGTGTTTAAAGATTCTGCAAGTAAAAACCCACCATCTAAATTGGAAGAACTCACTGGCCTCAACAATCCATCATCTGCACAAGTAGTCATGGCCCTTGTATTTCTAAAAGCAGCAAGTGCCGCAATGTTCTCCTTCTCTGCAGAATTCATGGCAATTTCTGTGTCTAATTTGGTATACCTTGGACTTGAAGATAACCTTGTAGCATCCATTTCAGTAGGCCGTACATTCTGAGACTTCTTGCCAGCAGATTCAGAGCAGGTAGCACTTTGCTCACAGAAATTGGAGCCGAGAGGCTTGGAAATTTCTTCAACATGATTCCGTGACATTGAATCTCTGGTTATGTACACCTTTCCAGACACTGTGGGGTCCTGTGAGTTCTGTGAAATTAAAGGTTGAGGTGGTTGCACTGATTTATTGATAGACTTGACAGACCTACCAGACATCAAAAAATCATCACCCGGTGATGGGCAGGAACTTATCCTACCATAAATGTTACCTTCTTGTTTATTGTGGCTGAAATCACCATCTTTGATTATATTCCTCCTACTTCCATTGTTACAATCAGAGGCTTTGCTTAAATCCGTTAATTCAACTTGAGTAAATGGTTGCATAAAATCACAGACTTCAACTCCTTTGCCTCTGGCCGAGGTGCTATCAAGCTTCAACAATTCACTATTATATCTTGCCTGGCTAGAACTCCTAGATTTTGTTAATCTCTTATCATAAACACTTCTTCCAGCTCCCTTGCTTTGATACTCTGCTTCATTTGCTTCCTTAACCCTACAACTTCCATTTGTAAAACAGGGTCGGTTGACTAGCTCCAATGGCTCATTCGAATTATTAGATGCAGGGTCATCTTTCTTCACTGCCGAAGAACTAGCAACAGTCAAAGAGTTTAACTTCTGGGATAAGCTGTTAGATCTTACTATACGGCCAGAGTAATTAGACTTGTCATCTTTTTGAGTCAGACAGACATCTCTTCTGAATTCTTCCATGGAACAACTTTGAATGCTCAAATGAAAATCTTTGACCAAGTCTGACCCCTTAATTTGGTCGGCCTGTAGAGCTGACGATGCAGAACCTGTAAATGTGCCCGTACAAACACCGGCATTATTATCATCTCCTGACCAGCGTTTGGTTGCTTTTGCACTAGTACGTAGCTCCAGAGCCCTCTGCCTCGACTTTGATCTTTGCAACTTTGCCAATGACAGAGCTGGATCATGGTAACTGTCTGAGACTGTTGGTTCCATCTGATTCTGAGGTGAAATAGCACCAGAGTCCAATTCTGGAGGACCACTTGAGGCACATCCATCATTGTTGACAGAGCAATCTGGCAAATTTGAAAGCCCATCTCCCTTAGGATCAAATTTCCCGAAAGTAAAATTGCCTGAAATGTTTTGGCACATACATAAATAAACTAGAACAAATATTTGAAGTGAGTTCCCCTCATATGTGAGTGGAAGCAACTTATATAAAACTACTCCTAGCCATTAAATAAAATTACAGAAAATATTATTACAGAGAGAAATAATTGGCCACTATGGTATATGACAGATTCTTATTTTGAAACTTAAAAGAGATAATTAAAAAAAAAAAAGGAGTTTTCTTTTGTAACTGAAATGTTAAGGATCTACCAAGAAATGACAACAACTAGAGTGAACTGCTACCAACTAGGAATTTACAATTTTGGTTCCAAGAACCGGAATATTGGTGCTTCCTATCATTATAACATTAGTACATGACTTAATAACTAAGGGGAAAAGAAAGAGACAGTTTGTATCTCTCACAACTTCAGTGTAACTGTAAACCCTACTTTCTTGGAAACTGGGGTTTTAACAGTAACTTTAAGACGCAACCGTACAGTTCTTCCTTGTGACTCGGCGGTCACAAATTCTGGTTGCGGAGAAACCCTCTCTGCTCACAGGAATGGTTGCATAGATCTTACCCTCTCAATAACTCAGTCATAGTAGTGGTATTTCATGAATTAAAAGTGTCTCAAAATGAAAAGTTTGCTAGGAACACTTAAACACGTTGCAAAATGCGAAGCACAAAACCAGAGAGACCTAGAATCGAATTTCGATTTCAATAGTCGAAAACAAACATACTTCCAAGCCCTAGTTTGTCATCCTCAAAACTCTAGATGGAATATGCTGAAGTCGAAGGAGTGCAGTAAGAGAGATTACCATTGAGATCTGAGGGGAGGGAGTGAAGAGAAGTGTTGCAGAGCCATGGAGGAGGGACAATTCCGTTGAGAACGAGTTTGGAGGAAAGGTGGTACTCCCAGAGTTGGCACTGCTGGCGAGCCTGGTCGATGATCCGCTTCTTCCTCTCGAAGATGTGTGCGATTTGCTTCTCCATCGTCGACATTTCTCACAGGGTTCGAATCTATATTATGCAACGAGACATTGCTCTTCTCTTGCTAATTCGATTTGAAGGGTGAGATAAAATCGGTTAATGATTAATAAAAATTGAACATTTCAATCTTTTCACAATACTTCCAGTTTAAAGTAAAAATGGACGAATAATGAATTTCTCGGCATCAATGCCAGCACCGCGATGGTATAGAGAGAGAGAGAGAGGCTCGCGTTTGGCGCAGTTCCGAATTCAAATTTGGGGGAAATTTGTGGAACGTGGTAATTTGATTGGACCCACCCGTTTAGGTTTCGGATCTAGTCATTTTATATAATCAAACTAAACTAGTGTTAGCGGTTTTATTTTTATTTTATTTTTTACCCTTATAACTGTTTTTAAATAATTAATTATTAAATTGACTTTGATTATAAATTATTTCAAAAATTTAACCTCCCTAACAAACATAACATTAATCTACCCATATTTAATCGTTGATCACTAAGCTTATCAGGGTACTCAGTGTACTCCCCTCCCTATCCGGATATTTTTTGAAATTTTTTACCTATCCAAATAAGAAAGGGTGTACTCAGTGTTAGCCCTTTTGCGTTTTGGGGCTCCGTTTGCCACGCTGCCAAGTACCAATTCTTCTTTTCAGAATTGTCTGTCAATTACCAAGTACCATGGACCAGGCGTCTTAATTCAGACCGGTCTATCTCATTTGGACTTGATTTATTGGGCCAAGTAAAAGAAACTACTGGTAGACTGGGCCAAGTAAATTTTGATCCTGGCATTGTTGACAACAGTTCCTCTATAATAATAACATTTATGCATTTTTTTTTTATCCTTATAAATAACACAGAGTTATATTATTTTAATCGAGAGAAAAATACAAACAAAAAAAATTATAGGAGAGAAAGTGAGTGATTTTTTTTTTTTTAAAATTTTAAATAAAAAAATACTAGGTTATATCTTTCTCTCACTTAAAATGACACATATTTATGTTATTTAAAAAGATAAATATTTTTCCCCTTTTCTAAGGTTCAACGTTTTTTTTTTTTTTTTTTGAAAAGTTCAAACACTCTCATGTCATGTGGTATTACTTTAAATCACTTACACCCTTATGCCTTTTTTGAATCACTTAACTTATGTGATTTTTTCCATTCACATTCCATCTTAACACTATTAGAAAATTAACTTAGTATACCTATTATATCCTATAATTCAGAATAAATTGCAATTGTCATTAAAAAAAATTCCATATAACGGGGTTTAACACCTCTATAATTAGTGGAGATAACTTATCTCCTGTAACACCAAAATGAATTTTGAGGTTTGGAGAAAAATATTTTTGTCATTTTAAATTTCGTTTTAATGTCTCTACAGTGAATGTAGATAAATTATTTACATTTGCTTCCAATATGACATCGTTGTGAATTGAAAAACTAAAATATTATAACAAGAAATATTGTTATAACCATAAAATAAATTATAATTACAAAAAATATGTTGATTTCCGTTCCAAAATAATATCATTTTGGGCTCAATGTATAACTTATATATTTTGATTGTAGAAAAATCAAACCGTTTTAATTTATTTTGGGACCATACTAGTCTTTTTTATTATAATTTTGTCTGGCAGCCACAAAACCACAAAACAATTTAATTTTGGAGTTGACAGAGATAACTTTATCTCTCGTGATGGAATAGACATTAAATCCTAATAAAAATGCGTCCAAGCATGTTTTCCCGCTTGGCAAACATAGTTCAAATTTTGAACTTGCTTTCATTTGTACTCCTTATCTTATCTCATGCTGTTCTGTATGATTACGTTTTTTTGTTGACCTTTCATGTTGTTCAGTTAAATTTTATTTAGCTTCACATGTGTCTTGAAACGCATTCATTCAATCTCCACTTAGCCTGAGTATCTCAAATTCAACAATAATAAATTGCTACCGTTACACTTCCATATATAAAAATGTATCTAGAAATCATTTCCCGCTTGGCAGAAGAAGTTCAAATTCTAACTTGATTTTCATTTTCACTCCTTACCAATTAGTTAAGTTTTAAAACTTCACTTCCATATATAAAAATGTTTTAATCATTTCACATTTTTATGCAATCACCAAACCTCCAACTTGATTTTCATTTTCACTCCTTACCAATTAGTTAAGTTTTAATTAGCTTCACATTTTTTCTCGAAACGCAATCACCAAACCTCCACCTAGCCCGGTATCTCAGACTAAATAAAAATAAAATTTCAACTGTTACTGAAAATCTTCCATATATAAAAAGGCATCTAAGCATAAAATTTTATATTTGGTAAGAGTAATTCAAATTTCGAATTTGACTATCATTTATACTCTCCACCTCATTCAGTTTTACATGATTACGTTTTGTTTTACCTTTCATGTGGTTTAGTTAAATTTTTAATTAACTTCACGTTTTTCTTGAAACTACATTATTTTCTTTTGATTAAAATTTATTATACTTCTGTACTAGGAGTTATGGTATGTTAGTTGAACCATGCAATATTCTAATCATATCTATTACTGTTATCATACTTTAGAATAAATATAGGGTTTTGCTTTCATCATTTAACATGACATAACAAAATGTCATACACACACAACATTTTGTGGGACTCACACTTTTTAAAGCAAAAAAAAAAAAACTAATGCACGCAAAACGAATCTCTATAACATTACACAATCACTTCTCCTATAACATAATTCTTATAAAACCCTTATAATAAAATAATATCAAAATTAGTAACTGCTCTTCTGAATTTGGAGTTTTCTAGTAAACACATGAACCTTCCTTATTCAAGTTTAGTGTGCTCCAACTTACGTTTTTAGTCAGTGTATATACCTGCCCCCATAGAAATTTTGAACCATCACTCACTTCAGTTTACAGCAATGGAAAAACCCACTGGTAAATTACCACAGATTCGAGGTATTCCCATTGAGAAAGGAAATGAAGGTGATATATTGAGGAATGATCCTAATGCTAGTGTTTATCCGCACAACATTATTCTTGACCTTCGGAAACAACTTCACTCGTCTCTTGACATCAATCAACCAGCACAAGTTGAATTGAGTGGTCAATATAATTTTTCTGCAGGACGTGAAGTTAATTTTGAGGTAAATTCGATTTTTTTATGTTGATTCCGTTCATATATATGTTATGTTGTTAATTTCTTTGATAGATTGATATAGCTGGCTGTATTTTATTTTTGGGTTTAATGTTTTCTTATGTTGTAGGAGATAAAATATCTATTATAATATAAAAGTGTGTGAGGTTCATGTGGGGGCTATATGAGACGGAGAAAGAGAAAAATCATATCGGTATCACACACTTTTATATATATATAGAAAATAATTTTATCTCTTTAAAAAAATTAAGCCCTCTATAAATAAGGTTTTATAACTTTTTTTTGTTTTTTTAATTAAAGTATTTGGTTTTATATTCAAAGGTTGAACCAGCATCGAAGGAAATAAAAAAAAGAAGCATGACCGAGACAAGGATGAATGAGAATGAAAGTTGTTGGGGCCTTGATCTAAAATTGGAATTATCACTACCAGTGTCAAGAAATGCTTCGTTACCAGCACCATCTCAACCAGCATACCTATCTTCCATATTGGACTCTGATCTTGGTGGTAACTCAAAAGATGAGCTACCACCTTTGATCATGATTGGATGTACTCGTTGCTTAATGTATTTTATGGTATCCAAGTCTCACCCTAAATGCCCAAGTTGCATAAATCCTGTGCTAGTTCAGAAGTGTGGAGTGAATCCTGCAAAGAAATTGAGGAAAAGTCGAATTTAATTTGTACTTTTTTCTAATTAGAATTGAGAAGTCACCATCTTTTAATTCTTAGTCTTCTATCTATGGTCATTTTGATGGTGATTTCAATTGTGCTCTGTTACCTTTAAATTATTATTGGTTATTAATGCATTAGCAAGAATAATGATTATTGGAGATTTTAATATGAGTTTTCTGTTGTAATGAATTTTTTTGTCTTCATTTTAGGAAGTTACGAATTGTTATTATTATTGAACCACCCATATTTAAGAACTTAGATTTACAATACAACATCCTACAAACATGAATGAGGTCTTTATGAATTTGAAAAAAATAACAGAGCTATGCATTAATAATAATCATTAGAATAGCTAAAGAAAATGTAAAATTTTGTAGAATCATTTTATGGTCATGTTACCTCCAAATCTTTAAGGTGTGTATGTTTTGTTTTTAGTTGATACATTTTTATTAATAATTATAAAAAGTTTACAGTAACTTTATTTTATTTTTATTTTTTTGAGAACTTATAAAGGAAATGATAAAAAAACAACACAATTGTAGTTTTATTATTTTTTAACAAATTTTATAACTAATAAATAAATTGAAAGTAATATAGTATTTCTATAATTATTAATAAGAATATATAAACCGAAAAAACTCAATTTTAATGGGAAGATAGAGAAGTGATCATTGAATTAATTGCAGGGGTACGTTGGTGTTAAGCATTGATGACCAAGGATGTGATGAAGGTGTTCAGCAGCGTTAGAAATAAAGGGTCTCACAAATACTTCAGTTTTGAATTTGACTTTTTAAAGAAAACGATATAAATTATATTAAAATAAAGTAAAATAATAATCATTAAATAAAAAATTAATAATTAAAATTGTGATGAATATAAATACATGTACGATAAATTAGTATATAAATAGGATCAACTTTATCAATTTTCTAATAAATAGTTATAACTTTGCCGTGGATCCATTTAAAAAATAATACAAGTTTAGGCTTATTAAAATGATTTCTCAAAAAATAGATCACAAACCTATTTTATAAATTTTGACCTCTAAACCTTGCTCGACCTGTGTTTTTTAACAAAATTATATTTTGTTATTTTTATCTTTTCTAACCATCCTCTATGAATTTAGTTATTAATTTGATTTTAAGAGAATAAGATAGTATTATATTAGTGACCTTTAAACACAAGTGATTTCTTGCTCTCTTTTCTTTTCTAATTTTTCATTTATATGGTTGTATTATTATATATGTATAAAGAATTATGTGGCTCTAATATTTTTTCTTTTGTTGAGTGAGAATGTGAGATTATGTAATGCATGAGTAATTGAGTATTTTTTTTTAAATTTAATTAAATATTCTACACCCTTACCATTATTTTGTTTTTGATTTCAAACAATATTATTAAATTATCAATATTTTGGACATACAAATATAATGCATAATATGTCATTTTTGAAGGCTTGGTACTCTTAATATATAGGTCATACCAAACTTTATATTTTTTTTAAAAATAAATTAGGCCAAACCTATAATTTAGCTTGAATCAGACTAATAAGTTAAGCTAGACTTTAAACATTTTACACATACTTAATTTTTCTAGGTTAAAATTTAGCTTGATTTGACCTTCTTCTTTTTTTGATAAACAATTTGACTTATTTTTTTTATTATAGCTTATTGGATTCACATACAATGATGCATAACAAGGTAGCTTATAAGAATATATCAAATTAGTCATGTGAAATGCACCGCATGGTATTATTATTATTTTTGTCTAAAGTAATTATAAAATGTGTTTGATGTTTTTTATGTTGTTGAATATAAAATTATCTTCTATACACATAAAAGTTTGCGAGGTTCATTTTTTTTATCTCTTTTCTTCTCATATAGCCCCTTGTGGGTCCCACACACTTTTATATGTGTATAGGAGATACTTTTATCACTTATAAGTTATAACTGCAACTCTAAAAAGATATTGTTATTGGGGTTTGGGAACAAATTGTAGAATATTTTTATAAAATTATATGATACAATAAGAAAGTAAAATCATAAAGATATCATTTTTTTTTGTCAATTTCCCAAAATGACTCTGCTTTAAAATTATTGGAGATAAATTTATCTGTAGATAAAAAATGTGAAAAGTGTTTATCATTTTAAATTACATATATCATTTCACTCTCAAGAGATGGACCACACCTTTATTTTTTTTTATCAACTCTCTTTCCTCCTTTATCTATCTTTTTCTCTCTCTTAAAATGACACAACTTTATAACCTTTAAAATGATACACATTTTTTCCATAAAAAAATATAACTAATGAGCTAGCCCAGGAGTTGGATGGGATTGGTTCACATCTTAGATGAGTTATTAAAAAATTTAGCATGAGTTTCACCAAAAAAATAAAAAATTAGCATGGGCCAACTCATTATCCAACCTGCCAACATGTTTATTATTTTATCTTTGTTTTTATTTTTTAAGATTTTTTTTTAAATTAATTAGTTAGGGTTTTGAATTCTATTTTGATATTTGAGCCATTAAAGTGATGAGTTTTATAAGTATTACGTTGTAGGAAAAGTGATTGTGTAATGTTATAGAGATTCGTTTTGCGTGTCATAGTTTATATTTTTTTTTGGTTTCAAAAGGTGCGGATCCCACAAAATATTGTGTGTGTAAGAAATTTTTTGTGATCATATTAAATGACAAATGCAAACCCTAAAGTTATTTAGGTTTAAGACATTTTCCTTACTATTGCCATTAAGAATCAAAACTAGTAAAAAAAGGGTTAAAATAATTTTTTAAAAATAAATATTTAGTTGATTAGCTGGTCAAAACCTGTTTAACCTGCTGGTTAAAGAGAATGGGCTCAGTTCACCAAAAAAAAAATAAAAAAAAAATGAATGGGCTCATAAACTTATGTTTAAAAGAGCTTACATTAGTTTATCAAAAAAAAAAAAAAAACTTAAATTCTATTATATTATTTTATTGG
This sequence comes from Gastrolobium villosum, assembly GCA_032173675.1. Classification (NCBI taxonomy): domain Eukaryota; kingdom Viridiplantae; phylum Streptophyta; class Magnoliopsida; order Fabales; family Fabaceae; genus Gastrolobium; species Gastrolobium villosum. The sequence goes on from JAVKPL010013918.1 coordinate 51,632, forward strand.
GAATTACTTTTCTTATGTTACATAAAGAAATTATTATCTCCTACACTCACATTTTTTCAAATGGGTCCCACAAGATTTTTTCTCTCTCACCATCAACTTTTTTTTCTCTCTTATCTATTGTTTGAGCATGAGATAATATTTCTTTTTTGCATAAGAGAAGTATTACCCTATTTTTTTTAAGTAAGTTTACATTCTAATATTAACCCACGTAAATTAAACCTCGTAATAATTTAAAAAATCCAAAAAAAAAAGATAAACGGGTTTGTGGACCAACTTGCTAATCTGGAAATCAGATTCGAGTGAACATTTATTGTGACTCATTTGTAATAATGTAAGCTAACTCGGCCCAAACCGTTTGGGTTAGTCACCAATGCATTACAGATTGGGTTCTGCAAACTAAGTTTGCCAATTATTCTATTAACATTTTGTATGTTATAAATGCAAGGTGCCATGTGCGAGGTACAATTTTTTTATATAACTTGCAGTGTATATGACCCACGTTGGCACATTCAACCTCTGTGTAGGAAAATTCATCTTATTTAAATGAGAATTATAAAACATTTTTTTATATAACTTACAATAGACTATCCTCCGTTAGAACAACGGATATATTAAGTTTTGCTACCATAGAAAGGATGAGTCTCATTCGAGAAGAGAGGTACGTCCTTTGACTCTCAAAGATTTTCGAAAAATTCTGACCCAAACAAATGTGTGAGAGCTTAGTTACCAAATGAACTACCCGTAGGGGTTAAAGGTACATTTTTTACATTCTGGCATGTCCACATATAAAACCATCCTATTCACAATAACTAATCATAAGAAGTTTAATTTAATATTATTTAGGAGAAAACCCAGAAAAATATTCTGGGTTTTGTTCAAGAGAATATAAACCTAAGTAAAAAAAAATAAAGAAAAAGAAAACTTAAGTTAGAATGGACGATGAAGTGGATAAACAATTTTTGATTTGTCCGCTGAAGTACTCCCAACTCCCAAGCTTGTAAAGGATATATAAAGAAAAACGCAAAAGGAATATTGTATCTAATTTAATTTGAGAGTAGTACGAAACCCATAATAATAGTAATAATAATAATAACAATAAGGGAATACCCTTCTAGGCGTGAGTTGATTTACACTTAACAGAATTCTTAACAATATTTTTGTCGGAAGTAGAGCTTGCAAATAAAATGCTTGTCTTGGATGCCAATTTTCTAAGAAGTACTCTGACTTTAATATCTAACGTGCGAGCTGCCAATAAAGAAGTAACAAGGAAAAGGGAAGAAGAAAGAAAAAAAGAAAAAAGCATTTAGTGATTGGCATTGTGCCACAAAATCTTAATAAATTACACTTTCTGAAGAGGTTGGGGAACAATCATAGAGTTGAAAGTAGCATGTGCATTGATGGAGCATGGCCAAGGCCTACAAACGTGGTTGGGAAACATAACAGTTCACTTCCAACTATTTTCCTCTTGAGAAGCCCAAGATTCGGAAGACAGAATGATCCGAAGACTCAGCACAAAGATCACTTCTAAGGAGGTTCTACTACTCAAAAATATATTTTAAAGACATTATTATAGAAATTAAATTATATCCACATTTCATCAACTAATAATATTGGGCATGAAACAAGAATATTAAGTTTCAACTGTGCATGGAATAAAATCAGTTTTGGATCCATATAATGGGTCTCTTTCAGTCATATAAAAATATCCGCAGGTAAAACCATAATATAAATACAAAGTTAAGTTTCACAAATATAAATTTTTGAATCCTAATCCTATTTTGGTGTTATTTTTTTAGAAATATTTCACTCAGTTCATTGCTTTGCAATTAATCCGATTCGGGGTGGGTTCAGGATTAAGGCTTTAAACCCCTCCCAAATGTGGTACTGGTGAGATTCAAACATATGTTCTCACCCCATCTGCTTATCTATTTTTAGTGGTCTTGCACTCATGTGCTCTTATATTGAGAGATTGACACTGGTATAGAAATAAATTTTTATTCTCTTCTCTCTCCTCTCTCTTGATTAGTTGTCACATTTTTATTGGTTTGGACCACTTAAAATTTGATGCTCCTGGTGCACCAAAACACTTCTCCTTTTAGCTTACTATCTCTTTCTAGTTCACAATGACTCTATAGACAATTGTCCCCTCCAAGCCACCACAAAACCCCAAATCCAATAACAACATTTGAGCCTCTTGGATCAAACAAAATAAATAATCATCAACCTCATAGCTCGAAACTAGAAGGAATCTTTCAATACAATGAGGGAGGATATTTTGACTATCAAAATTTTCCACTACCAACTTACTACCAATCTAATCATCATTGGATTAAAGAGAGAGAATGCTAAAAAATTTATGAAGAGAGAGAAAATGTTGATCCAATGGTGATTAGATAGGTAGTAAGTTGGTAGTGAAAAAATTTGATAGTAAGAATATCCCTCCTCCAATACAATATGCAAATTCTTACCACCCATAAATTTATCATATGAATGGGACAACTAAACATTATGAAAAACTTTCCATGTAGACTCGTTGAGATCTAGCAAAACCATTCAGTGAAAACAAGATCTTGAATAGTGGCGAATATACAATATAATTAAGTGGAGTTTTCTCCTCAAGTAGAAGGCATCCCTTGGGTACAATCACTACCAAAGTACTACTTGATTTACCAATTTTAGGATAATGTAGTTATCATTCCTCTTATATTTCATGAGGCTACAATTATTCTTTGGCTTGTCTCTCTTTAAGAGCTTCACCGCTTTATACGATAAGAAATGCCACGGGGACCTCTACTAACCTCATTCTCAAGTTTGCTAAGTGTTACTTTTATGTACAACTAAAAACTATTATATTATCAGTACTCATAATCACATGGATCAACAATGTACATGCATTTGTGCTCACAGAAAAAAACAGAAAAAAACAGAAGCATCGCATGAAATTTCTCTATGATAAGGGTGAAGTTTTGGGTAAGAGGTCCCAACTCACAAGCAAAGCATGAAGATATATAATGTCATAATTGGAGTCAACTTGATTGGTTGATGGAGACCATGGGATCAAAACGGTGGTTACAACAATTAATGCCAGCAAACAATGTGTCTTCAATAGTATTCTAGCTAGGAAACAAACAAATTGATTTTCGCATACAAAAGCATACCATAGTTTTTTTCAATTTTTTTTTTTTTGTTAAATCAGAACTTAAACCGTTTGATTATTGTTTTCAAAAACAGTTTTTTAATTTTCAGAAAAAAAAAAACAAAAAAACTCGTTTGGTATGACCTGTTTTGTAAAAAATGTTTTGAAAATTATAATTTTTTTTTGAATCTAATTTAGAAAACATGTCTGAGTTGTTTATATTTTCTGTTTTGGTTTTTAACTATAAAAAAATTTATATAGAAAATAACTGTTTCTATAACTATTTTACAAAATAGTTCTAAGAATAAAAAAATTAAAATACAATGAGACCCTTAAGTTGTGTTCGAATTTGTCACAAATCTGCCTATGTATCTCAAGCACCACAAGAAACTAAAATTGTAAATTAATATTAATTCAATTCTGTATAAAGAAAAGTAAGCATTAACGTTTTTTTTTGGGGGGGGGGGGGGGGGGGGGGCGGGGGGATTAGAATTAAAGCAGTGAATATATTTGTAGTGCATGTATTGGTCAACTTCGAGGGATGTCTCCATCAGAAATTGAAGAACAGTGTACATAGAATTATTATAATTTATTGAGCACTATGCTACAACAAAGTGGTGGAATTTCTATTTTATTAGTGGCCAACAAACATTCAAGTACATCTCAAAATGTATATAAAAAAATGAATTACCGTAGTTCTATATCTTTTAGCCATTCACATGGGTCAACCAGCACCACTAACTTTACAATATTTCAATTTAAGCCACGTGATTCCATTAAAGGAAACACAAAATATGGAAAATGAAAAATAAATTTAATAGTAAAAAATTAATATTTGATAAAAAATAAACAAACTAGAAGATGAATAAAACTAACTTGGTGTTGAAAGTGAAAGTATAATGTGATTTATTATATCTGGCGGGGATATATGGGATATATAGTATGAGGTAAAAACAGAACAGAGTTACTAATAAATACAGAGCCTAGTTTTAGGTCTCAACCTTCCTTTTCTAATAAATACTTTGGGCAAGGACAAGCACGCGTAGTGCAACAGTTCCTCTTTAAAAACTTCACATGAATTCACCCTTTCCTTCGGTTCAAATCTACTTGCAATTATCATACTTGTTGGGTATGAATGATACTTTGTATATTGATAATGGCTCTAGTTGACAACAATTGGGATATCGCTCCCAGGTGAGCAAGCAAACTCCATTAGTTGCTCATACAACCAATGTGGGACTATATATCTTAACACGCCCCCTCACACGAGAGCCCTTTGGGCTTGAAGTGGCCTTTAGGCCCAATTTTTGGTTTAATTTTTTAATTTCCAGATATATAAAACCATTAATGTAGCCTACACCACCCCAAAAGCTAGCAGCTAGGGTGGGAGTGTTGTTGGGTTAAACTCCACATTAGTTGCTCATACAACCAATGTGGGACTATATATCTCAACAGTCCCGCTCCCAGGTGAGCGGACGGGGTCTGGGGGAGCCACCCCTAGGCCCGTAGAGGCTAGGCACTGTTGCGGGCCTCTAATCTATTGTAATTTTCTTAACAGTTTGGACTTAGGCCCATGAATAACTGCTATTAGAGTTTTCTAATCCTATTTATATTTGTCTGATAAACCGAGTGACTTGTAAGGAGTGACAGTGTGAATATAGTTCAGACAAGCCGGACGTAACTTAAATTGGGTGAACCATGGTAAATTGCCGTGTATATTCTCTCTCGTTTTCTTTTTCATTTTTGATTTGTGTGTAGCCTATTTCTAAATATAGTCTTTTATAGTTTTAACCACAAAGATTGGCGATTAATCTACCATACACGTCCTTTTCAACTGCCTCACTATTTTATAACATAAGGGTATTTATTAACTTCCTTTCGTTTTCTAAAATTTGACCTCTCTCTAATCCATTTACACTAATGAAAGTTAAGGGCTAGTTACCTTCAACAACTGTAAAACCAAAGTTGTTTAATTCCAAATGCTAATAAATAAGCACATACCGTTACCTGGTCCAATATTGGACATTTGGACTATTTTATTCTTGTTCTTAAAAAAGATAAAATAAAAATGTTCCCCCAGTCCCAGTGACAAAGATATATATGATACTAATAAATGTAATAGCGGTTGTGTTTTGAAAAAGTATCTGTCATTACATTAGAGAAGATATGAGGCTGACACTGCTGAAAAAGTGCTGTTACATTTAGTTGTTGATGGGGAGCATTGAATAACATTAATTTTACAAACCTACAAATTAAATTCACACATGAAAGCACCTACCAGACCCCATTTCTTTGCCATATTCCTTTGCTTCCTTTGGGAGCCAATGCTTTAAATACGACCATAGCAACTAAATTTATTACAGACACCAACCACAACGAAAACAAAGGCTCACAAATCCCATAGAAAACCATCTTTAAGATTCACTCACTTAGAAAAAGAAGAGTGAGTATATCTGAGATCCAATAATGGGAAAGAAAGCGTTGAAACTTCCTTCTCTTTTCAAAACCAAGGAAGCACCACCAACAAGAAAGCATCCATGGCAGTTTTTACCCTCTTGTAACCACCCAAAGACCCTTTCTTTCCGAGGTGGAGATGACATATTCAAGACAGTTAACTCTGTATATTTTGACCCAACAGAGAGCACCATTGAAACTCCAAAGTCTTGTTTCACAACCTCATCTGAATCTGCAAGCTTTTCAACGGAGTCAGAGGAATATTGTTACTATGATGGAGAGTCTTTGGAGATATTGGTTCGTGGGGTGAGATCAGAGAGGCTGTTTTTCGAACCAGGTGACACGAGCTCCATCTTGGAGAAGGCTAAGGCAAGTGGTTTTCCATTCAAAGAAAGTGTGGTAATAGCTATGGAGTCAGAAGATCCTTATGAAGATTTTAGGAAATCAATGGAGGAGATGGTTGAGTCTCATGGAGTTAAGGATTGGGAAGGTTTGGAGGAATTGTTAAGTTGGTATTTAAGGGTAAATGGTAAGAATAATCATGGGTTTATAGTGGGTGCTTTTGTGGATTTATTGACTAGTATAGCTGCTTCTAACTCTTGTTCTGATTCAACCATATATTCTTCTGCTGTTTCTTCTTTTGCTTCTTCTCCTTTGTGTTCATCTCAGGGCCAGAATGAGATCATTGAATGTCAACATGAAGATACTACTGTAACTTCTTAGTATTAGCAGTTATTTCAACCTATTTGTGTACATTTGTAGATTAAGAAAAAAAATTAGTGAGAATTAAATTAACTCCTGATCATTATTTTCTTCCCTCAATCTTCTTGCTATCGTTTTAATTGTATATGTATAATGTATGTGCAGACCTGAAATGCAGATCCTTATTTATTTTTTCAAAAAAAGTTATCAAGTGATGAGCGTACCATCTTTCATGTACATATGATGTATATGTTAGCCAGTTTTTTTTTTATTATTATTATTATTTGTTGGTTCATTCCACTAATCCGATTCGAGCCGAATATAATTACATAAGTGACAAAGCTCTTCCTACCAAATTTTAATACAACTATATTTCTATATTTTTAGGACTCAATTTTGAAACCACCGGATAAGGTGAAACAAATAGATTAGTTTTTTGAAATTAATAACTTTTTTTTAACTAGGATATTTATATTACCACTTTTTTCTACTACTAATCCACTACCATTCTAATTATAGTTGAATCAAAATTTTCCTTAAAAAGTGAGCCGAAGAGAGAAAAAAAATTGCGAAAATTTTGATAATTAGAGTAATAGTGGATTGATAGTATGAATATCTTATTTTTTTTAATGGGAAAAATGTTTCTGCAATTAATGCAGATAAGTTATCAGCATTTATTCCCAAAACGACGTCGTTTTAGTATTGAAATCTTAAAAAATTATAAATATAAAGACTATTATAACCCTGAAATAAATTAAAATACAAAAACACCATGATTTCCTCCCCAAAACACGACGTCGTATTTGGCTTACTGCAAATAACTTATCTGCAATAACCGCAGAAAAAGCGAACATTTTTTAATTAAATGCTAAAATATATTCATTTTGTAACTTATTTATTTATTTATTTATGTTGTTAGAGTAAAATAGTTATTATTGATTTATCATGTAATTCTAATTCAAGTGGATTACCTCAATTCACTATACCCAAAAAAATTTTGGTAAGCAAAAGATTCAATTACTACACCCAATTTATTATGCAACATAACTTACACGAAAAAATTAATATTTTAGAGATAAGTATTAAGATGTTATTGAAAAAATATATGATAATTAATTAAATGATAACATTATTGAAAAATAAATAAATCACAAATTCTCACTATTTTCACGACGAGGAAAAAATTGTTAAGAATTATAATATTATCGGCTTGTAATTTTTAGAATTATTATTGATTAAATTTTAATATCAAACATATTTACTCTTCTTGAACAGTGAAATAAATTCCTTAATTGCGAAATCACAATAAGATTTTGCCTTGAATGATAATAAAATAGTTTGTATAAGAACAATCAATTTTCATAAGATATAATGAACGGATTTAACAAATGAATATACTTTCGGTTTTTTTTTTTTTGGAAAAAATGAGGAGTTCATTAAAAATAAAATTTAGCATGTGATTTTTTTTAATAAAAATATTGAAATTTAAGCCTATAGTCTCATTTAAATCATTCAAATCTCTCTCAATTAGCTCACTTCTAGTAACTTTATGACGTGATTGTTTACCAAGTACGTAAGTTTGCAGAATAATTTGAGTTTGTTTTAGAATGTGCTTTGTTGATTTTTTTTTTATAATTTTATTAAAAAATATTTATAAAATATACATGTAATGATAATAGTAAATTACTAAAAGTTAGTTTAACGGGATTTTTTTTTTACTAAAAGTTAAAAATTTAAATACTCTATCAAATACCTTAATTTTACAAAATAATAATTATCTACCTACTTATGTCACCTAGCCGCTTGTTGGTTGGAAAGTTCAAAAGAAGAGGAAATTGGAGATTTCGGGTGTGTTTTTATTTTTTTGTTTTTAAAAATTATTTTGAAAAGTGAAGTTTAAATTTAATATCTCTGTGTTTATAAAACAATAAAACTTGTTTGAATATGGTTAGTTTTAAAGTTATAGAGAAGATGTAGTTATTTATAAAAATGTCATTAATGAATCATCATATTTACAAAATTACCACCGTAAAATAATTTAAAATAAAATAAAAATCGATTTAATTACCAATATGCCATTGATGAATCCCCTTAATGACAAAAAAGCCACCGCACAAAATAAGAAAACAGAAAACAACCTTCCAAAACACGCCGGAGCTGTTTTACTTTTTTTTGTTTCTAAAACAACAAAACAGAAGCGGTTTTAAAAACAAGATGTGTGAAAACAGTTTGTCAAACAAGTTTTTTTATTTTTTTTTGTTTTTAAAAAACAAAAAACTATTTTACAAAACAGTTATCAAGCAGACCCGAATGGTGTTTATATAAAAAATAATTTTATTTCAGAAATTAACTCTTTCATGTTAAAATTTCACATGACTTGATTATGTGAAATTTTTATATTTATCTCTTTCTTTATTGATGGTAATTTGACACCTATTTGATGCATATGAAAAGAGATAAACACAAAAAGTTCACATGAACATGTTATGTGAAATTATAACATGAGAGGATTCACTCCCTTTTATCTCCTACACACATAAAGTGTATGAGATTCATATTTTTTTTCTTCTTCTACTCACATGGCCTCATATGGAATCTACACACTTTTTTTTTTTTTGATAAATGATTCTACACACTTTAATGTATGTGTAAACATCAAATCCTTTCTTCTTTTAATAGGCAAAAATATTTAATATTAATAGAGTATAGGAAAAGTGTTTGTCCTTTTAAATGAAACAACTTGTGTTATTTCACTCTCATAAGAGGTAGACCCACATCTTTATTTTTTATTTGTCCACTCTCTCTCCTTCATGATCTATCTTTTTCTCTCACTTAAAATGACACAACTTTACATCATTTAAAATGATACACATGTAGAGTATTGGTCCACCTCTGAAATTGGTATGGGTTATTTATTGAATTTTTGGTCCACCGTTGAAATTGGTACGGGTTATTTATTTAGTCGTCTAAAGGAATGAAATTAAATACATAAGCCCATTTTCACAAGATGGACGAGATCATTGAAGCAAACAGAAACTGGGCTTTGAGTACCGTTGAAGCACCTTCTTGATTTCGTAACAGAATAAATACTTCATTTAAATTAAAGTTGTGTTTCAAAAAATATTAATAGAGAGTGATACTTATATTTCTATTGACGCAACGCAAGTTGATAAAAGGCAACATATATTCCAATCTCTAAAAATGGGAGCACTACACCTCAATCTAACCATTTCACATTTCAAACTGGAAAACATAGTGGAGGGTGAAGGAAACTGAACAAAGTTGTCTTCCATCATTCTGATAACAACAATTGAAGATACTTCTTCAGGGAAAAGCTAACTTGAAGAGAAGAAGTTGAAGTAAGGATGAAGTGTCTGAATAACCTTTGAAAAATTCTATAGTTCTATTGAAGGAATAGGTCGTGATTATTTTCTACCGAGCTAGATTAGTATTGGTGTTATTCTAAAAGTTTACTGTTTCATTTCAGTTTATTCTTTATGTTCCAATTAATTAAAGATACTTCTTTAATTACACCCCCTAGTATTTTTTTTAATTAGAATTCAAGTATGAGTAATAAAAAATTCCACATTAAATTTTGGATTGAAATATAGTGTAAAACCGTAGGACTCAATAAATGGGTTCATATTAACTTCTATAAATTGTTACTAAACCACCAATTTACCTTAAAAAAGAATCAGACGCACACATCCATCCATATAAAACAGATATTTTTCTTGAAATACAAAATATTAATAAAAAATTATTTCATCGAAATTTTACAGTGAGATTAACAACTGCATACTCTCAAATTTTTGCAAAAGATCTCAATTCATGTATAAAAAATAAGGGTAAAATGTGTATCATTTTAAAGGATATAAAGTTGTGTCATTTTAAGATAGATAAAGTAGGAGAGAGATTTGACAAAAAAAAATAAAGATGTGGGTCTCACCTCTTTGTGAGAGTGAAATGATATAAGTTGTGTAATAAATATTTTTTCCAAAAAACAATGATATACAGACAAACCTCTTTTCTTTGGGGTATTATCATACAAACGGACTCTTTTCTAACAGAAACTATACCTTTCACATTGTATTGTTAAAAAAATTCAATCATTATTTTATAAAGGAGCAAAAAAAGTTTTAGCCACCGATTCTATTCCTGTGATATTTTTTTTTTTTTTAATGTAGCTTTATGAGCATATATACTATCGCCATCCAAGTTTTAAATGCTTTTGAACTCATTATGACCCAATTTTTCGTAGAACTCAGACATAAAAGGCAGGTGCTTCTGATGTGGGCAGATATATACTAGCATAAAAAGTAAAAATCATTGTCGTCACTTCTCAGTCCCAAGCCATTGGTTTGGTTCTAATATTTGTGTTATTTCTTTTTGTGTTTTATTAATCTCATGTTAATTGGTTTGGTTCTAATATTTGTGTTATTTCTTTTTTGGTTTTATTAATCTCATGTTAAAAGATATAAGTTATCTATGTCATAGAGATAAATTTGTGGGCTTCACCATCTAAAAAATAAAAAATAAATAAAAAAAATGACACAGTTATCGAAGGGTGTGTAGAAGAGAAAGTTACCACATATAACATAAAAATAGTTTTTCCTATTTTTTTTAGGAGGCATATTTGTTTTATTTTTAAGAGAAATCATTTTCTACTTATAGTAAAAAAATTCTCCGCCATATCAATTGACAAAAATTGAATAGAGAGAATTTATTATTATTATTATTATAACTATGTATTAAGCCTAATATATAATTATAATAAATTGTTGTCATAAAACTTACAAGCATGAAATCTTGATGTTAAATTATTGTCATGAACGTTGCTATCCTTCCAAATTCTTCGTCACATATTGTCATATTGAGATTTTGTTGAATTCACTTCCCAATATCATTACCAAACCATCTCTTCAAAATATATGACCTCTATTTCTAGAAATTCCAAGAAGCCAGAAAAATTCGATTTTATAAAAGAATTCGTCATACCATTTTAGGCTTATTTGGTCAAAAATCAAAATATCAAATTAATAAACCGTATGGAGATTGGGAATAAATTTTTGGTGTTACCGTAATACCAAAAATTCAGTACATCTCACTAATGAGAACATTACATGTCAGCCAAAATTCTCTCTTCTTTGTTAATTTTTTTCTCTATCATCTGATGTGTAATGCTTTTATTTGTGGGATGCACTAAATCTAAGTGCTACAGTAACACCAAAGATTTATTGAAAGACCGGAGAACATGGTGTACTGATATAGGGTTGCTTGCCTTTCGGGCATACGTATAGATGTTGGCTGAGACAGGGGTTTTGGTAAATGTTGTAGATTCAATTTTCAAAACAACGAAAAATAAAAAATGAACAACACTTGTAAAAACTAAAGCAGAGAAGAGACCATCATCTCGTGCCCTAGACAAACACGAGGACAGGCAAACACTTAGACCTATGGAAGTATTCTGATTACAAAGTCAAAGATTACATGAATGAAATTAACTTTTGTTGGTAAAAGCAATTATAGGTGCATTTGAATTATAAAATAGACATTATGATGTTAGGTGCATACAATTTTAAATTAGCAAATTTAATTGCGCATATTGTATTTTAAAAAAAGTAGTTTCCACTAAAAAGAATTTAAAAATTTTCAAATTAAAAAAAATATATGTCCCTTTCAAAGGCATGGAATAATCGTTGAATATAATATTTGTTGTCAACTTATACCAACACTAGTTTTCATAGTAAGTTTAGTAACCCCAATGAATTACAAGCTTAAATTGAAAATGAATAGGTTATTCTATTTATCGATTTTTTTGTATATTTTTGTTTATTATTTTAAAACATCATTTTTTGTCTATTACTTTAAAATATCATTAGATCAAAATTTTAATTAACATTTATTTTTTTTTTCTTGAGATTTTTATCTAACGGTGTTGAAGATGGTAAATAAAAGTACTTCATTCAAAATATTGAAAACTTTAGTTTCTCTTAAAGCTGTACTTGTATGCAAATGCAATGGACTGAACATTCTTTAAAAGCAAACACTCCATAAAGTGTTGGACAAAAATGAAAGGAAATAGTTTCCAAAAATAAAATAAAATGAAAGGAAATTCAATTTTGTTGGATATAAATGCAGTCGAGTCTATAGTGTAGACTGTAGAGTATCGTAAGATGTCTGTTGTGTCTTGGCTGTTTATAAAGTTTCCAATATTGTACCCAAAAAATAAAGGATTTTATTAGTCTTATGTTAAAGGAGATAAGTTATCTCATGTCATAGAGACAAATTTGTGGGCCCCATCATATGAAAAATAAAAAAGAAAAGAAAAAGCAGACACAATTATCGAATGATGTGTAGAAAAAAAATTTATCACATGTAACATGAGATTAATATTTCCCAAAAATAAAATAAAAAAAATTCCAAGAAAACATACAGCCCCTCTATAAAGTTAGAAATATGAACCGACTCCAGATCTTGAATACACATCACATGCAGATCATTACTTTATCATTCGACAAAATAAACTCCTAATAATATTTTTTTTTTAAATAAAACTTTTAATTTTTCAATATATTTTTAAAATTTAAAAGTATCAAAAGTAAACTAATAAGTCTCATATTATCATACTAGTCCTATATAATTATTATAATTGTTCTAAATAATACAGCCTCACGCCCATTAAAACGGTATATTAATAAACTCATATATATATATATATATATAAAGGGTTTTATAAGAGTTATGTTGTAGGAAAAGTGATTGTGTAATGTTATAGAAATTCATTTTGTATGCCGTAATTTCTTTTATTTTTTTTCTTTTTTCTTTAAAAAATGTGGGTCCCACGAGATATTGTGTGTGTATGAAAGTTTATTGTGTCTTGTTAAATGACAAATGTAAGGGTTTTCATTTATCCTTTAACATAACAACAAAATTTCCTACACACACAACATTTTGTGGGGCCCAGACATTTTAAAAGAAAAAAATATGACACGCAAAATGAATTTCTATAACATTAGACAATCACTTTTCCTACAACATAATAAATATACAGCCCCAAATGTAAAACCCATATATAAAAGCTGGTTCAGAATGTTATTCAACATAAATAATATTAAAGACTTTTTTTTATAGTGACGGTACATTAAATTAAAGTTAAAAAAATATTATACTTTTTAGCTGATAAAAAGTATTTCATTTAGTTCAAATAACCCACATAGTTAATTACCAAACAAAAAGTTACGAATAAATTCGTCACATGTACAAAATTAAGATGAGTCATGAGTTAATTGATAAAATTAAAATAATGGGATATTTTTTTACATGAAAAAAGTTTATATAAATTATTTTCCACGAGTAAAGTTTATGCGTTTTATAATTCTCATGTTGAAGGAGAATTGAAATCTCATATTATAGAGATAAAAAATATGTGGAACCCACGTGTTAGAAAAAATTATATGTAGAACCTATGTCAATACGGAAATCGAAGGGTGTGTAGAAAAATTTGAATTCTCATATTAAAATGACAATTATAAAACTCAAAATTTATATTGATCAATTAGAAATCACAAAGAGCATTAATTAAATAAAGAATAAAGTTCCAATCACTAATTTATATTTAAATATTTTTGGCTAATAGCGCAAACTTTTTTTAGTCTTTGTTTTCGGAAAGAAGATTTGCGCTAAATTACACATCGAGCCCCAAAATACTCGTTTATTTTTTTTTGTACCCTCTCCCCCTTAGTATCTTTGCTGCTTTCCTTCACGACCAAAGAAAAAGAAATCTTAGTAAGAGGAAGAGCGCCTGCATTTTCCACTCCCGGAGCGAGAAATTGACTCAAAGATGCAATCTTGTTCATTAGTATCTAACCCCAAATCTTTTTCCCATCGATTCATAAAGTGATAACATACAAAGGCTTTTGAAAAAGTGGAGGCGAGGGATTATTGGGAATAAGAACTTAAAAAGTTGCCGCAAAGAATCTTAATCCACACAAGATATTAAAAAAGAAAAGAAAAGAAAAGAAGCTAATTTTGTTACAAAAGAAGGAAATTAAGAGATAGCTTTCCCTTGGCCATTTGGATAAGCCTCTCATTATCTTTCTCCGAAGTTTTCCTTCTTGATTGATTAACTAACTAGCCGTAATGCCTGGAAGGACTACCAAGCAAGGCAAGGAATGTGAGAAACTGAGAGGTTCTGCAAAGAAGAATTAGATAAACCTGAAAGGAAGGGAAAGAGAGAGAATGGCTCTCTATTCTCTCATCTTCCCCTTCTATTTCTCTTATCTATTACTATTACCGTATCCTTCTTCTATTGAAATAAACTAAATCAATCCCCCTCTAAAACCCCACTAACAAAGCAACTTAATTTATTTCAATTTAGAATAATTACAGCCACCATTATTTCTATAATCATAGTTTATTATAAAAACCCATCCCATTTCCCCAAAATTTCTAGCTTCCTAAGTTGTTGAGCATTGAAGAGGAAGACATCTGAAAGGAAGCATTTTTACAGAAACAACAAAAAAACCCCCAACACCCACCTCCAAGTTGTTATTATTGTTGGTTTAAGAATGCTTCCTATGAGCTGCATTCTTTTAATGTGCCTATTGAGTTCTTTCTCACCACCAATCCAAGCTTTATTGAACCTCACCTTGCCCCACCAACATTCTTACCCTGAAGCTGTGGTTCAAGAAGTTCAACGGTAACCCAAACCCTCCTCACGCAACTGCATTGTTCATCTTTCACCATTGTTCATTTTTTTGTTCTGTTCTGTTGCAGGAAAATCAATGTGTCACTCTCGAGAAGACAACTCCTCTCAAAGGACCAAGCTTCGTGTCTAACCGGCAACCCGGTTGACGATTGCTGGCGGTGCGACCCGAACTGGGCCGCGAACCGCCAGCGGCTGGCGGATTGCGGCATCGGGTTCGGGCGCAGCGCCATGGGAGGAAAGGGCGGTCAGATCTACATCGTCACCGACTCCTCCGACAACGATCCGGCGAACCCCGTCCCCGGCACACTCCGTCACGCCGTAATCCAAGACGTTCCCCTGTGGATCGTGTTCGCCGCCGACATGACCATAACCCTAAGACACGAGCTGATTTTCAACAGTTTCAAAACCGTCGACGGCCGCGGCGTCAATGTTCAGGTCACCGGCCACGGTTGCATAACGCTCCAGTATGTGTCGAATGTCATCATCCACAACATTCACGTTCACCATTGCAAGCCCTCGGGGAACACTAATATAAGGGCGAGTCCAACGCATGTAGGGTGGAGGGGCATATCAGACGGTGACGGGATATCAATCTTCAGCGCGCGGAACATCTGGATCGACCATTGCTCGCTGTCTTATTGCACGGACGGCTTGATCGATGCCATAATGGGGTCCACTGGGATAACAATATCTAACAACCATTTCGCACACCACGATGAGGTTATGCTGTTGGGCCATAACGATAACTACTTGCCTGATAAGGGTATGCAGGTTACGATTGCCTTCAATCACTTCGGTGAAGGGCTGGTGCAGCGTATGCCGCGGTGCAGACACGGTTATATACATGTTGTTAACAATGATTTCACTCAGTGGGAGATGTATGCCATCGGCGGCAGCGCTAGCCCCACCATTAACAGCCAGGGTAACCGTTACACTGCTCCCTCCGATCCTAATTCCAAAGAGGTAATTTTTTTTTAAATTTTTTAACTTTATTATTATTATTGTTTCTTTACAGCCTTTTGAATTATTTGTATTTTGTCTTGGAAATGGAAATTGATATTATTCCTGGGTGTGGGTCATTGTGGTGGGTTTGTTTGTTTGACTCCTGTTCCAAATGAATATATTCTATGCTTGCTGTAACATTTGCACTCGCAAGGGTGGCGCGTGAACTTGAGGCGCTAACTAACAATGGGTTTTTGAAATGGATGGCAGGTGACGAAGCGCGTGGATACGGAGGAGAATGAGTGGAGTGATTGGAATTGGAGGACGGAGGGGGATGTAATGGTAAATGGAGCATTCTTCGTGCCTTCGGGTGCGGGGCTCGCTGCTCAGTATGCACAGGCCTCGAGTGTGCAACCCAAATCCGCCGAGCAAATTGACCTGCTCACCATGTACTCCGGAGTCTTCGGCGATCCCAGGTACCCCCCCCCCTCCACTCACTTATTCACTATATATTATAAGGGTTTTTTTAAGAGTTATCTCTGTAATGTTACAGAGATTGTTCTGCGTGCCTGTTATTTTTTTTTTTTTTTCTTCAAAAAATTGTGGGTCCCACATAATATTGTGTGTGTATGAAACTCTTTTATGTTACGTTAAATGATGAATGCAAATCCCGTATTATAATTAGGGTTATAATAGGCTAAGCCAACCTATAGAGGAACAGTGACCAAAGTGCCATGCTTGGACAAAAAAATTACAAGACTGTCGTGTCAATAGTAAATTTTGCCAAAATGCCACGAATTCGCTACAGTGTACCGAATTATGTATGCAAGTAATTCGCTACACAGTATAGCGAAATATGCCACATCAGGATGCACAGAACCAAAAATGCCACATGTCAAATTTTGACATGTGGCATTTTTGGTTTTGAAGTGGCATATTTCGCTACACTATGTAGCGAATTACTTGCATGCATAATTCGCTCCACTATGTAGTGAATTATG
This sequence comes from Gastrolobium villosum, assembly GCA_032173675.1. Classification (NCBI taxonomy): domain Eukaryota; kingdom Viridiplantae; phylum Streptophyta; class Magnoliopsida; order Fabales; family Fabaceae; genus Gastrolobium; species Gastrolobium villosum. The sequence goes on from JAVKPL010013918.1 coordinate 68,577, forward strand.
CCACATTTTGGCAAAATTTACTGTTGTCGTGGCAGTCTGGTAATTTTTTTGTTCAAACGTGACAAAACAGTCACTGTCCCACTATAGAACCCTATCGCTTAGCCTATATCAAGTTAACCTTAGCTCATTACATATAATCAAATAGAGCATGTCCGGAATTTTAAAACAAACTATTTAAAAAACATGTCTTACACTTTCTTTTAAATGTTGGGCCTATAAATTTAGATATCATTCTATAAAATTATTAAAATTTAATAATAAAATAATATTATTTTAATTTTTTTTAATTATTGCACGCTTAATAGTCTTAAACAAACTAAAGTCTAAAAGTAGTGAAGACTTTTGTCTTTTAAATATATGTAAGTAAGGAGGGCCCCTTAACTAGATGTCTCGAGTTCGAGCCCTGTGAATGGAGAAAAAGGATTTGGTAGAGCCACCTCGAAAGGGTTCTACAGTGTTTGATGGGGATTAATCTTCGGTTACGGCCGGAGGATATCTTTGAATTTATTCAATATATATATATATATATATGTTAAGCCTAAGGTATTTTATATATGCCTAACCTGTTTAAGTCTTAGTGTATTTATACCCCTAATTATAATTATAATTGATAGATATTATTATGGGATCTATTAATCTCATGTTGAATGAGATAGTTATCTCATGCAACAGAGACAAGATAGTGGGGTCCACCATTTGTAAAAAAACAAAAAACAAAAAATAATGTGGACCCCACTACTTTGTCTATGTTGCATGAGATAATTATTTCCCTATTATTATTTCCTTGCCCTTTTGGTTCTCAAATAAAATAATCAGTCTTAAAGAAAATGTCCTAACAACGGACATTACCTGTCTTCTTAATTGTCCTTAGAAAGGTTAATCTCGTCTTTTCAATATATCTAATCGCGGAAAAGGTTACTTTCGTCTTTTCATTATAATTAAATTACGTAAATGTCCCTCCCTGCTGGCCACAGCCCACATGCCCCACACTTCTGCTTTTATGAACGTTGAAGGACGCGGTAGTACAGCACAATACCAACAACAACTATAGGGTACAAATACAAGTTGTTCTGACAGGTTCTTGTGGAAAGCTGTATGGAATATTGTTATTTTAATGTGCTCCCACCTTCACTTTCTTCTGCTGTTTCCTAAACTTTGGTTTATGCTAAATCTCACTTTCCAAGGTAACAGTGGGAGTGACATGATGACCTAGTTAGTATATGGAGTAAAACAAGATCGGGATTACCAATTCTGATTAATAATCTTAATCTTACATGAATGATTTTGGAAATAGGGGGAAAGTGAGTGGGGCTTTTTCGCCAATGCCCGTGATGGTGAGGTCATTGGGAATCTCTAGCCTTATGGGCCAACAGGCAACAACAGCCTTATTTACAGTTCATTTGTCTTTATTCATCTTTTTCTTGTAAAGTTAGGATGCACCAGATAAAAATCTTTTTTCTTTTTCCTTGCGGGATATTTTTAAAGCAGAAAAGTTTGTTTTGATCCACTCTGGATATGTTAGTTGGTACTGTCATTCTTGCCCTCCAAGCCCCATTGAATCCTATAAACACTTGGAAAGAAGAGGTGGTACCATAACCATAGACAAATTCTTCCATTTTTGCGGTGTATACGATAAATAGGCATTTGGTAGCGAGATTCAGAAACTCCTCATTGAGCTGCTCCATTCATATCCGATAAATAGAATAGTAGGGAATAAAGTGGGAAGAACAACGGAAAAAAGAAAGGGCCGAAAAGGACTTGTATGTCCACATGAAAGAAGAGATGCATGTGTGTGAACAGGGGCCAGGGGGAGTATAGGTTGAAAACTAGGTTTGGAGATTAGAGAATAAAATAGAACGGCCCCACCACCAAGCGCGATATCAATTGGTAAATATTGTTCGAGTTTAACCGGTGATCTTGAGTTCGAATTCCTAGGAATGTAGATGTGTTAAAACGTGATGGGGTTATCTTTGTCATTTATGTAATTCTATTCGACTCAAATTGGACTATTAATAAAAAGAGGGTTTAATATTTTTGTTTTTGCCGTAGAATTTTATTTCTGCCATGCACACATAAAAATGAGTGAGTCCCATTATAAAGGGATAATTGAGAAAAAAAATGAGTGGAACCTAGAGGTGCAAATAGGTTAGGCTAGACTTTGACTTGAATAGGCCAAACCTGTGTATAAAACATTGGGTCTTGCCTATCTTGTTAGTCTGTGTAGGCCCCAAATTACAAGTCTGCTATAGACCGGCTTATAGGCTATAGGCCTGACATGTAGAAAAAAGTCTTGATCTATTCTCTAAATAGACTTTTTTAAAGGTACAAGCCTGTTCAATTTTACTATTTGTAATAGGACAAACCTAACCTAATATTTGTGGAACCTATTCACTTTTATATAAGTGTCCCATAAAAAAAAAACAAAACCAGCGCACGTCAGATTCGGAGGGTCTGATGGGGAGATGACTGAAATTATATTCCTGATTATCTGCTTTCCAGCAAGTAAGCGTGGGACCTCTCATAGTATAATGTGTTTTTGAGCACATTTCTGATTCGACACAAACTAGTCACGACTCACCAACTAGAGCTACTCGATCAGAATTGGGAAAGGGACTCCCCCCCTTATTAACATGCTCTCGCTGTCTCCCACCGTTAACCTTTTATTCATTGCTGTTTAGTCCTTGCATTTATTTATCTGGTTGTATACCATTTAACAACCATTCTCCAGTACAATTTTTGAAAACAGCTATTGATTTAAACAGAAGGATTACAATGGCCCTACACCTAAATTGAATTCTGAAGAATTATGGCTCTTGTTTAGCGTAATTGCCCACTACCCAGTCCCAGTCCACCCTCATTGCACTGGCAATCAACTTCTTACAACCCTCTATGGCCAAGATTAGGAATACTATATGTTTCTTACTTTTTTAAGTGACTTCTCCTTATCAAATTCGAAACTACTACCTAAATTAATTTATTTCATATTTGACTTCTTTGCCTGAATTGTTGAATCTAGTCACACGTATATTTCTTTAAGACAAGTGCATCTTATCTCCTGTTCTTTTCCATGTATGCTTTGACTCATTCTCACACGGTATTCATGATAAAGGCTATTCTTTCTTACGTCTGACATCCACTCATTCATTCCTACTCTCGTCGTTATATACACCTTTTAATTAATAGCAATTAAGGCCGCAACAATCGAGCATTGACACTCTTGAAATGTACACTTACTCTGATGCGTTTATGACACAGGGGAGGCTAGTTCTCACGCTGATTAACCATTTTGCTATGTTTATTAGGGCATTTTGGGTGCATAGTATAGGATAAAGTATGATAGTATAAGGTCTGATAATATAAGACCTGATTAAATTTTAATATTATCCAGCGTTTGGAATGATATTGTATAAAATAATATTCTTCAATATTATAAAAATTAATATATTAAAAAAATTTATTTTAATATATAAATATTGAAATGATATATTAGTTCTTGGGAATTGTACTTGTAAGCAATATTAATACATCAACCCCTTATCATACCTAATCTACCACTCCTAGGCTTGATTAAGTTATACATCATTTTGATGTATAAGGAGATCCTGGTGTATAAGCTTATACTATATGATGGTCACACCAAACAACTGAAAATGTCATAACTTATAGTATAAGCTTATACTATCAGGCTTTATACATCACACCAAACATGCCCTTCCTCTCATGTTACACGAGAGTAGTTCTCTCATGTTATAGAAAGAATCCAAGTAGGACTCACCATTTAAAAGCAAAAAAGAAAAAGAAAAAAGATGGAGCACGATTTTCGAAGTGAGAGTAAATGAGATAACTATCTCATGTAAAATGAGAGTAGTATTTTACTTTTAAAAAAATTATCATTTGCTCCTTTTCCAACCTTTTACAATCTATTTTTTGTTTACAATCATATTTTAACCGTTGATTTGTTGTGTCAATCAATGGTTATTATTTTCGTAAATTAAATTTATTAATTAATTATTAATTCTCAATAAATAATAACTATTAAACAAAAATAGATCGTAGGTATAAACTTCCTCATATATAATTTGAAAAAAGTGATAAATTAAAAAAATTCAAAGTAAAAGCCTAGTTCCCTGCCAAACCCAATATAATATTAATGGGTAAAGTGTGTGTCATTTTAAAGATGTAAGGTTGTGTCATTTTAAGAGAGAGAAAGAGATAGATAAAGGAGGAGAGAGAGTTGACAAAAAAAATTAAAGGTGTGGGTCTCACCTCTTTGTAAGAGTGAAATAATATAACCCAATATTTTTAAATTAATACTATTCAAATTACCTGATATTTATCTTTCCTTCAAGTTGAAGCCAATATAAAAGATGATGATTTGATGTAGTGAAGGGTCTAATCACGATATATCCTATACATAATGTAGTCAAAACAAGAAATTTGTGCTTGTCTTTCCTTCAATTTGAAGCCAGTGTTTTTCTCTTTTATATTTCCTGATGTTAAAAATCAATGCTTTCATCATCATTGATCTTTTTTCAGTAGTTCTTCAATGTTTATCAAACAAAAAAAGGGTACTTTTCTGAGTGCTTATTACTCAATTATTGAATAGGGATAATGGGGATTTATATCCCGGTTTCAACGGAGGTGGGACCGTGACCGGAGCCTCCAGCAAGGGCCACAATGAGGGGTCCAGCGGCGACGATGGGGACTTCTTCGGGATGATATTCAGAGGTGGTAGCAGCCAAGCAGCACCACCATTACCCTCCTCATCCATTGTATTTGTTTCAGCTTTTTTGTCTCTTTTAATTATTTTCATTTTGGACACTATCACCAACCATGCTTTTCTATTATCATTATTATGATCATACAATTGGAAGTGGGAAAGGAAATTCCTTTGATACCGAGAAAAATTATCAAAAGGAAAAGAAAAGATCAAAGTTTCTATAATTTGCTTTTAAATATAGAAATTAGAAATAATATTTAGTCATGTACAGAGCTCTTAAAAACACAATCATAGCTGTGTGAATTATCAAATTAAATAGTTAGGTGCAATATGAGTGGTCACTCAATTGTATAGTTTAATGTGTTGAATTCAATTTTTCTTATCATCTGAGTTGATATTGTGATGTATACTCATTTTGAATTTGTCAACTTCGACCATTTAAATTTTATTGGCAGAAGTAGTAGGGAGGTAAATGAGTTGAGTTAAGCTAGAATTTGGTATAAATAGGTTAAGTTTATATTGAATGTTTTAAGCCTAATCTAGAATATTAGTTTAAGGATATTTTTTTTCTTATCTTACATGAGAGCTCTCTCATATACCGAGCAAATTTTTGGTACACTCGGTGTACTGGGTTTGGTACACCTGTTTACAAAAATGGGTAATTTTTTTATTTTTTTTTACTTTAACCATTTTTTTTATATTCCCTTTATGTCTCTTTAAATTTTTTCCATTTAATAAACGAGTGTAATGAGTGTGTAGTATTAAAAAATATCCCTATATACATATAAACTACAAAGTGCAATGTGGGTCCGATTAAATGGAGGAGATAAAAACACAAAGTGAAACCTATATTGCACTTTTTGTGTGCAAGAGATGATTTCTTTCTCATATAACATTTGAAAAATAATACGCTTAGTTTAATGTAGGTTAAATTATAGTCGACCTAGCATAATCTATATTAAAAAATAAAAAGTTTGGTCTAGATCTATCTATCTGTTTAAGGTTATCAAGAATTATAAAAAATATATAAAATAATATTTTTTATCAATTAGAATGATTTAAATAATGATTTTAATTTATTTTCATAAAATTGTAGGTCAGGTTTTAATGTTTTATACACGTAGGCCTATAAATAAGTTTTTTTAAGACCCAAATTTGTTCTATTTTATTAACTGTATTAGGTTAAATGTGACTTGATATAAGTCGGTCATGGGCGCTTAATAAACTACCTGACTCATTTAGGCACACACTCATTTTCTACAATATTTGAATGATTGGTAATACAAGTACAGCCTCCCAAGGTTACTAAATAAAAAAATAAAATAAAATCCCCTTTTAAGGATTGAAAGTTTTGCAATGTATCACTCACCGTATAGATTTAAATTTAATAAAATGATTGTTATAAAAAAAAAATTTAATAAAATGATAACGTTTTGGGACAAAACGAATTTAAAGGTTCGATTGCGTGAATAATATGCACATTGCAGAGTTGGAAATTCTTACATTAACTGGGGAAAGAAATTTTTTTTAACATACCAATTCGATAACATAATTTTGTGAATTTAAAGATTTCATGAATCCATCATAATGACACGAAAATTCTTATGGGTGCTTATTAGTTATTATATATTATTTCATATATGAGAATGAGGAAGGTTTTAATTACACATTCTTATTTTTTTTTTATAATCTCTTACCACCATATTTTAATACCATTGATTTCCGTCAATCAACGGTTATCATTTATTATAAATTAATAATTAATTAATGAGTTTAATTTGCGAAAATCATAACCGTTAATTGGCGGAAATCAACGGGTTAAGATATGGTCGTAAGAGGTTGTAAAAAAAAAAATTGTAACTATAACCCTCCATATATAATAATTATCAATAATGTTAGACGTAAAAAATTTGTCGCACAACTGTCTTCACTGGTATTAATTTTTTTTATTCGTCAATATTAATGGTGCATACTTTCGTGATGTGAGCGCATATTATGTGCAACTACAACTAACATTGCTCATCAATTATATACATGTACTTGCAATTGCTTTATTCTAACATGTAAACACAACTTGGTGGCTCTATTTGTGGGGTCTTCGACTTATGGTTCTTGGTGTGTGCTTTTATCTCACCTGTATTAGTCTACACTGCAACAATCGAAAACTGTATACTCATACCCCAAACAAGTGGCATAATCTTTGTCAGTTATGAAATTAATGCAACAACTTTAAGTTGTTTTATGAATTTGTCTTGGTTTTTTTTTTTTTTTGAATAATTTCAAAAGTATCATCCGGCCGAAACCGAAAACTACTCCCCATCGAGCATTATCGGACCCTTTCAAGGGCGACTCTCCCAAATCTTTTTTTTTTTCATTCCCAAGGCTCGAACTCGATACCTCTTGTTAAGGGGTTCAGACTTCTTACCACATGTGCCAAATCTAATGTATTATTAGTACTTTCTGATTGGGTCTTTTCCAAATCTAACTTTGGGGTTAATATTTGGAGGTTCCACTTTCATAGAAAAATATCTTTTTAGCTAACCCTTTCCCCATTTGATCTGAAAACAATGGAAGAGAAAAGCAAGGAGAAGATATGATACGAGTGGATGAAATGATATTTATGATGCCATGTCAACTTCAGAGCCCTTTATTTAATTTTAGTGTTTTTATTTCTACGTGATAATGAAGGGTTTAACATGGGTTGTCTCCATATCAGAAAGAACTTGTCAAACCGTCCAATGTTAAAGACTCTTCCTATCTGCTTGTCCATATTTTCACACTTCATCATTATTTTTATTAGATCAAAAAAATAATAATAATTATTATTCTATTCTAGGGATAGAGATATCTAGTAGCTATAACTAAAAAATTTATCATTAAATATGGGTTCATTTTTTCTTCGGTCAAGTTACATTGAGCCTAGAACGATGTCAATTTGAGGCGAAAATCAAGGTATTTTTATAATGGGGTTTACATTTCTACAACTACTGTACGTGTTGCATTCAAATATTTGCCATATATATACTTGAAAGCGTTAAATATGGGGATCATAACCATACAAAATATGAAAGCATTAATTGTGGAGAATCATAACCATACACATGTCGATGTTGTATGTAAAGCGGCGACATACATGATTTTACCTTTTATAATCATAATTTATTTCAGTATTATAATAGTCTTTCTTATTAAAAAATTTCAACTCAAAATAATATCCTTTTTCTGGGAGTGAATATAGATAATTTATCTACATTTACTATAAAAACATTAAAGTCTTAAATAAGACAAAGAATGGACAAATCGATGCTTACACCTAAGAGCCCAAAAGTTGGCAAAAGTATTCTTCAAACAGTTAAATGAGAAAAAGTGTATAAATTTTGGAATTTAATTCTAAAAATTAAATATAAAGCTAATTTTGTTGTATGATAGGTTTGTCTCACCAAAAAAAGAAACGGTTACATCTTCAGTTTCTACAAATATGGAAACAAACTTATCGAATTGCAACAACACTAGGGTTCATATTTAATTTCATCTTCTGATAATTTCACAGTGCTTGTTCTCTTAGGTTGATCTTTATTTTTAATACAAAAACGCTTTTCCAACAAGCCACCCTAGGTTTAAGAAAAGCTGTTAAAAGTCATGTAACGAAAACAATTTAAAAAGGCTGTTAAAGTCATTTGCATTAACCCAACAAAGAACAAAATAACACCCACTTCTTTGGCTGCAGAACTCTACTAAAAAGAAGACCAACTTTTATGATTTTAAATTGTTTGATAAATAGATTCCGCCGGATCATTAACTATAAATTTATTAACATTTTTAAAATCAAACTAATATAGATGTGGCACAGGCAATAATTTTAGTTAATTAGCCGTAGTCGAATAAGTGATATATATTTTAACTCGATTAAAAATCTTAACTTTTATTTTAACAATCGATTCTGGTGTGTGTTATGGTTATGATTTATTGAATTATACATATTAATTAATTATAAATTTTTAATAAATTAAAGATGTCGAATACACAAAGATCCCTCTACACTTGATATATGATTTTTTGACATCAATATCAAACTTTAAAATTTGACTTCAAATTGTAACTATTGATTTTCGTCAATCAACGATTATCATTTATTGGGAATTAATAATTAATTAATGAGTTTGATTGGCGGAAATTATAACTGTTAATTGGCGGAAATCAACGGTTAGGATTTGCTGTTAAATTTCAAAGTTTGACACAGGTATCAAAGGATCGCCTATATATATATATATATATATATATATATATATATATATATATATATATATATAAACCATAAGAAATTAAGTTATGTAGATTTTTTATATTATCATAAAAAAGATAATTTCTAGGTGAAAAAAAACCAAATCAATAATAATAATTTAGCAAACGAGTAAAACACATAAAGGATAATGGTTGTGTTGCTTAGAGTGTGCATGACAACCATTCTGTTCCTTAAAACTGTTTCTGAAAATAAACAATTCTTTTCTATTTCCGTGCCTTGAAATAGTTTCTGAGAAAAAAAATGTGTTTTACAACATTTTCTATTTTTATTCCGAGAATGAGAATTGCATTTGATAACACAACAAATACTATAATAATTAATTTCTGTTAAGCATAATTTTTTTTTGGATCATCACTTTCCTTTCCATATGGTGTGGTGGTGGTGGAGGTGGTGGTAGTGGTGACGACAATGGCTGCGGCGATGATGATGGTGGTGGTGACGACAGTGACTGCAACAATGTTAGGTGGTGGTAGTGGTGATGGTGGCGTGGTAGCGATGGTGGTGACGGCAGTGGCCGTAGAAATGGTGGTGGTGATTGATGACGGTGATGGTAGTGGTGGTGGTGGCCTATGATACACGAACACGGCACGAGACACGACACGTTAATTCTAAAAAATACTAAATTTTGACACGTTAGGACACATTTTGATGTTAAATAATATTTTTAATATATACGGGCTTTAATAGGCTGGAATAAGTACAAGCAGGATTCATGCTCGGGGTCCAGTAGGAGTTGATGGATTGTTAACAACCATACGGTATGGACTGATGGTCATTATAACAATTTAGAAATAACACAAACCTTTTTTTAGTTTCCTATACAACTAGCAATTCCATTTAGTTTCTTATTTAGTTAATATGATCAATTTGAACGACACTAACTAATCTCAATCGCAGAGGTACAAAGATTTATGGATAATAGATTTATCATTTATGAATAACCCACACACTAAGAGGCTTATAAAAGGATAACTGATATTGAGACTATTCATTTGTGTGTGCATGATTCTCATTTGCTTATACACCTTTTAATGACCCACCCCCATCATCATCACACAGTAAAGTATTTGTTGCCAATAATTTCCCACCTTTCTGCCTTTAGCCTACCCGGCCCTATTCTAACAAAAAAACAGAAACCCCACTTCTTCTACTACCTCCGGGAAGAAGAAGAGAGAACTCCATTTTCATGATTGAAGAGCTAAACAAGTAATATAGGAACAACCTACAGTTACAAATCCACAAGAACAAAAACTAAAAAAGGAAAATAAATAAATAAAACTAAACACAACTTCCAGGGGAGATGTAGACTACGACGAAGAAGATGACCGGAGATTTGAGAATCAAAAGAGACTTATCGGTTTCTGATTATGACCGGAGATGTAGATGACGACCGACGAAGAAGAAAGGACCAACAGCCTCCAGCGTGAACGAATGAGAGAGGATAGGGTTCCAGACTTTTTAAATAAGAATTAAATATTTTTTATTTTTTAATTGTAATTTTATTTCTTTTTTACAAAAAAGAAATGCCAAAACGTGTCCACATACGTTGACCGCGTTTCGAATTCGGTCAAACTCGCATGTCCCACAAGTCTACGTGTCCCCAAAACTTGACGTTTGTCGGTGTCCGACATGCATTTTTCCACAAGTCACCGTGTTTCAGAGGTGGTGGCGGTGACATGGTGATGATAGTGATTGTGGCGATTGGTGATGTGAACACCCAATTTTGTCCCAAATATTTAAAAAAAATAAATAAATAAATAAAAAAGAGGGCTGTTCATTTTTTAGGCCACTACACTCTTTCGAGTAGCAATTTTTGGAGAGCTATTTCTCTCAATTGAACCGTTGGTTCATCCTCAAATTCGGTTGGCATATTCCTCTCATATGATACTTCAATATGATCAACCATATCTAGTGTGAGATATGGTTGTCAAAAAATGGTTGTCCACGTTGAAAAAAAAAAACAACTTTCCTAAGAAGTCCGTCATTGCCCACCTCTCATTCCTTCCTCCTCTCTTCCCTCTTTATAAAGAGCTCATTCCCTTTCCTTCCAACACACACTCTTGGAAGGAATCAAATAAAAAAAGGGTTTATCATCTATAATTTAACATGACCAGAGAAAATTTCCCACACTTACAACATTTTGTGGGACCCACTACAAAAAAAAACTCTGGCGCGCAAAACGAATCTCTATAACATAACACAAGTATTTTTCCTACAACATAACTCTTATAAAACCCATAAAAAAACCCAAAATACAAGACATTTGGGCTTGGTTTAAAACCAAGCTAGTGTCATAGTAAAATTTTAAGTACTAATTTTCTCTATAAAAAATTTCCTTTTTAGAAAATTTGGGGTCATTTTCCACAAGTCGGCTCCATACACCAAGTTTTGATCTTCTTTGAGGTAAGTCCATTTACCTCCTCCTTTAGTTAATAATTGTTATTATTTTTTATGCTTTTATATTCTTTATTTGTTGGGAATTTTTTTATAATTGTCTATTTATTTTATGTTTTTCGTGTTTTATTAGAAGTTTTCTTATATAGCTTAGAAATTATATTAGGGATTGATTTGGGCGAGACGCCTTGTTAATCTCAGTTTTTTTAGGTCATTTTGGTTGAGACAGCTTGATAACCTAAGTCTATTTCAAATTTATTATTTTGTATTATTATTATTATTTTATAATTAGAGATTAATTTTGGCGTGACGTCTTGTTAATCTCCTAACTTTTTGGGTCATTTTGGTTGAGACAGCTTAACGACCCAAGTCTATTTCAAATTTATTATTTTGTATTATTTTATTTGTTTTTGTATAATTAGGGATTAATTTTGGCTTTACGCCTTGTTAATCTCCTAATTTATTGGATCATTTTAGTTGGGATAACTTGATAACCCAAACTTATTTAAATTAAATATATTAAATTTCAATTTGTTTTACCTCTAGGGTTATTTAACATTTTTCTTTTTCTTTTTAAATTTCTTGCTTTTATTTTAAAAGGGATTAACTGAGTTCTGACAGCTTGTTAATCCTGCAATTATCATCTCAGATTATTTTAGTTGTGACAAATTAGTAATCTGAAACCTTCAAATCTGAAACTTTTAAATGAACTATTCATTATCATTTTTATTTTATTTTTTAAAAAAAATCAATCAAACACACAAATATTTTTAAAGAACGACGTGGCTTTGAATTCCTCACTGCATCAGAGGATACGTCAGAGCGAAACTCTTTCCGTCAAACTAAAATAAAATTTTAATATTTTAGTCTTCATTCTTCTTAAATAATCATATTTATTTTAAGAGATAAAACAAATATTTTTAAAAACTATTAATAATTCGCACAATTAATTTAGAGTAACCGTTTTTAAATGGGTCTGTCAGGGGTGCAATGTGATTAAGTTTCCACCATTCCTTGCGCATAATTAGAGTAACCTTTGATCTATTATTTTAAAGACCATTTTGTAATAAAAAGTTTTTCAATTTTTCCAAAGTAAATAAAATTGGTAGCGACTCCATTATTTTAATTTTTTAATTTCCGGTCGTTATAGGTGGAGGTGGTGTTGACGACGACACTGGTGGTACGACGACGATGATGACGTTGGTGGCAGTGGTTGTGTCGAGATGATGGTGGTGGAGAGTGATTAAGAGTGACAAGTATTTCTAATTTTGTGCTCGAAAAAAAAAAATTCTGTTCTCTTGCACAAAAATTAAACTTGTTCATCCTAAAAAAAAAAAAAATCGATTTTACCAAAAAGTTTTCTATTCATTTTTTGTTTTCAGAAACAAAAATTTAAAAAAAAATAATTTCGTAAAGGTTGTCTATTTCAAAGTCACACATTCCAGCATTTGACTAGAAAAAAAGTGAGTTTTTTTTTATTTACTAAAAAAAGTGAGTTTTTGTAACTTAACACAGGACCTTCATTTGGCTCAAAATATTCTTGGTTGACTTAAATAAGAAAAAGCTACAAATCCTTTTAACATCTTCATTTTACAGTTGTTTTTTTTTTTTTTTTTGCATGTTTAGCTGCGTTTTGATTGTCGTTGGACATTCGATTTTGTGTGTTCATTACATCATACATCTAACCAATTCATTGACTTTTCAATAGAGGCGTAAATAGCTTACATTAAATTTGTTGGGAACTCGGTTCCCTCAAACTCGGCTAGGAAATTTTTTGTGCGGAAGTCAGTCAACCAGATCCGGAGCACGGATCTCGGCAGTACCACGGCCTGAATATCACCAGGTCGGGAGCTCAGCAGAAAAATCAAAAACAGATAGGAGAAGGAGAAGAACACAACCAGATTTTAACGTGGAAAACCTTCTCCAATGAAGAATTAAAAACCACGGGACATAGTCCAGATCAAAAATCCACTATGAGAATAATGGTTACAATAATCAAATACACCAATGTGGTGGTTAACACAACCTCTCCAACAATGGTGATAATCAGATTACCCTAGAGATGTTTCTCTCAAACTCTCCCTAGAGATCTCTCAAATGCAAAGCATGAAGCTTTTGCTCAAACAATCAAATATTTTCTCTCAAATTTTTCTCAACTCAATCTTCTCGTATGTTTTAGCCTCCACCCTAACAATGGGTATTTATAAGAGGTGGAATTAGGGTTAGGGATATTTTAGGAAAACCCCTCAAATAGGCTTGGGCTTAGCATTGAAGGAGGAAGCCCAACAAATCTCCCCCTCCGACTTTAATGCGTCGGCTTCAGCATCAACCCGGCTCCTACACAGCAGTCTTCAAATTTCTTTGCTGGAACCGGCTTCGTCATCGTATCGGACCAATTTTGGTCAGTGTGCACCTTGACGAGTTCGAGCTCTCCACCTTCCACCACATCCCGGATCCAGTGATATCTCACATCAATGTGCTTAGTGCGGGAATGATAGGTCGAATTCTTCGCAAGATGGATTGCGCTTTGATTGTCACAACCCAGCTCGTACTTGTCTTGTTCATGGCCGAGTTCCATGAGGAACTTCTTCATCCACACCATCTCTTTGCTTGCCTCAGTCGCGGCAATGTACTCAGCCTCAGTTGTCGAAAGTGCAACACACTTCTGAAGTCTTGATTGCCAAGAGACAGCTCCTCCGGCAAATCTCATCATGTAACCTTTAGTCGACTTCCTCGAGTCGAAATCTCCCCCTAAATCAGAATCCGAGTAGCCTTGCAACTCGGCTTTGCCTTCTCCAAATCGGAGACATAAATCGGTGGTACCTCGGAGGTACTTGAAGATCCACTTCACTGCTTCCCAGTGCTCTTTGCCGGGATTTGACAAATACCGACTTACCATTCCAACAGCATATGCCAAGTCGTGTCTGGTGCAAACCATTGCATACATCAAGCTTCCGACGGCGGATTGATATGGGACCTTCAGCATCTCGTCTTTGTCTTCATCAGATCTCGGACATTGCTTCTGGTTCAGCTTTATGTGTCCGGCTAGGGGGGTGCTCACTGTTTTGGCTTTGTCCATGCTGAATCTTTTCAATATCTTCTCAATATACTTTTCTTGACTCAGCCACAGTAGATTCTTTTGTCTATCTCGGATAATCTTGATTCCGAGTATCTGCTTTGCAGGGCCGAGGTCCTTCATTGCGAAGGACGAGCTTAATGCCTTCTTCAGGGCAGCTATCCTCGATTTGTCTTTCCCTACAATAAGCATGTCGTCAACATATAACAATAATATCAAAAAATCTCCAGCCTCATACCTCTTCACAAATACGCAGTGGTCGGCTTCTGTCTTTTCAAACTTGTGATCAGTCATGAATGATTCAAATTTCTTGTACCACTGCCGAGGTGCTTGCTTCAAGCCATAGAGGCTCTTCTTCAATCGACATACAAAGTCTTTTTGGTCTGGGGCTTAGAACCCCTCAGGTTGTTCTATATAAATATCTTCTTCTAAATCACCGTGAAGGAATGTCGTCTTCACGTCCATTTGTTCTATCTCGAGGTCCATCGAAGCTTCCATAGCTAACACAGTTCGGACCGAGGTCATTTTCACCACAGGAGAAAAAATCTCCTCAAAGTCTACTCCTTTCTTCTGATTGCAGCCTTTCACCACAATCCGGGCTTTGTATCTCGGCTTCTGCCCGTTCTCTTCATTCTTAATCTTGTACACCCATTTATTTTTCAAAGCTCGTCTTCCTTCAGGCAACTCGGTCAGTTCATAAGTCTGATTCTCGTGCAGAGATTTCATCTCGTCTTGCATTGCCTTTTCCCATTCTTCTTTCTCTGAGCTCGTCACAGCCTCATCATAACTCTGAGGCTCACCGTCTTCAGCTACAACGGTGTATTCATCAGATGGGTATCTTGTAGAGGGTCTTCTTTCTTTAGTTGGATATCTCGGCTGTTCTTCAGCTTGAGAATCCGGTTCATCATTCTCATCCCGAATCTCATTTTCAACTCGGACCTCATCTTGGTCATCAACAGCTTGATGCTGATCATCAATTTCTTCATTTTCTTGATTTTCTCCCCCTGCTTCAGCTCGGACAGGAGGGATGGGTTCTTTACGTCTGACAGAAACCCGGACTTTGGGCTTCGAGATGTCATGAATGGTCTCATCTTCATGCAAGATCACATCTCGGCTTCTCACGATCTTGTTATTGATTGGATCCCAAAGTCGGAACCCGAACTCACAGCTTGGCGAACCAAGATAGATGCATTCTTTAGTCTTCGCATCAAGTTTTTCCCTTTCATCTTTAGAGACATGCACGAAAGCTCGACATCCAAACACCTTTAATTGATTATAGGCCGCTTTCCGACCTGTCCAGACTTCTTCTGGAATTTCTCCTTCAAGTGGCTGTGATGGTGAGAGGTTGATCAAGTCAACCGCGGTTTTGACGGCTTCTCCCAAGAATGATTTCGGCAATCCGGCATTGGATAGCATACTTCGGACCTTCTCTTCAATAGTCCTGTTCATCCTCTCAGCAAGTCCATTCAATTGTGGAGTCTTGGGGGCGTCTTCTCAAGTCGGATCCCGGCCGCTCTGCAATATGCATCAAAAGGGCCGCAATACTCACCACCATTGTCAGATCAGACCACCTTCAATTTCTTGCCAGACTCCCTTTCAACCATAGCATGGAATTCTTTAAAGGACTGGAGTACCTGGTCTTTAGTTTTCAGCAAATAAACCCACACTTTGCGGGAATGATCATCGATGAATGAAACAAAATACGAGCTCCTCCAAGAGATCTTTCTGACATGGAGCAAACATCAGTATGGACGATGTCTAGAATATACCTGCGTCTTCTGGGCTGATCCGGCTTCACAAAATAAACCTGGTGCTGCTTTCCAGCTAGGCAATGCGTGCAACTCCCCAACGCTTGGCCTTTCAACCCGGTCAGTAATCCTTTCTTATGAAGGATCTGGAGCCCTTTCACGCTCATATGGCCGAGGCGCTTGTGCCATAGCTCTAATCTTGGTTCATCTCAAACAGTATTGGCTTCTCCGCCATTGATCTTTCCTTGCATCACGTACAAGGAACCTTCCTTCTTTCCTCGGGCCACGACCAAGTTTCCCTTGACCAATTTTCATCTAACACTACCGAAGTAGTTCACTAACCCGGCATCATCAAGTTTGCCTACCGAGATTAGATTCAATCGCATGTCAGGAACATGCCTTACATCTTTCAACACAAGTCGGGATCCGACATCCGTGGTCAGAGTTACATCACTGACACCAACAATCTTGCTGGTCACCTGATTTCCCATCTTCATAACTCCAAAATCACCACCTCGGTAAGAGGAGAAAAAACCTTTGTGTGGAGTAACGTGGAAGGAGGCACCAGAGTCAACAATCCAGGTGCAATCATCATAAGCAACATTCAAATAATTATCCTCACCAAGGAGGAATATCTCAGCATCAGGAGTGGCAGCCACCGCAGTGGTGCTCTTGTCTTCCCTCTTCTTGGGAATAATCTGATCCGGCTTTACAGAGCTGTTCTTCTCATCATTCTGCAGGGTCCAGCAGTCCGGCTTTTTATGACCTGTCTTTCCACAGTAAAAGCACTTCAATTCATATTTCGGCTTTGACCGACCTCTGGACTTTCCTCTTCTATCACGATCTCGACCCCGACTTTTGCTTCTACCCCGGGAGTCGGATTTCCCTTTGTTCTCTGCAACATTGGCCTCAGACGTGCTCGAACTACCTCGTTCTTTTCTTCTGTATTCTTCACCCAGGAGGCTGTCTGTCACGACATCCATCTTCAACTTTCCATCTGGAGTCGAATTATTCAAAGTCACCACCAGAGTATCCCAGCTTTCTGGCAGCGAAATAAACAGCAGCAATGCCTGCAGTTCTTCATCAATTTTCATATCAGCTTTTGACAACTGATTCACAATACCTTTGAAGGTGTTGAGGTGTTCTATCATGCTCATGCCGTCCTTGTATTCTAACTTCACAAGTCGGCGAACCAGGTGTGCTTTGTTCCTGGGAGTCTTCTTCTGAATCAAGGACTCTAACTTCGTCCATAATTCATACGCGTTCGTGAGCTCAGACACGTGCTCAAAGAGGCTCTTGTCAATATATTTTCTGATCGTAGCTACCGCCTTATAACTCGGAACTCCCACTCCTTATCGATTTTGCCTGCCGGTCTCTTATCAAGGATAATGGGCTCATGCAAATCTTTGCAATAGAGATGATCTTCCATCATCGGTTTCGAATAGGTGAAATTGTATGCGGTCAGCTTGAACATATTTCCATCATGGGTTATGCCACTGGTCTCCATCTCGTCTCCCTCAGAACCCGTAGAACTCGGGCTCTGATACCACTGTTGGGAACTCGGTTCCCTCAAACTCGGCTAGGAAGCCTTTTGTGCGGAAGTCAGTCAACCAGATCCGGAGCACGGATCTCGGCAGTACCACGGCCTGAATATCACCAGGTCGGGAGCGCAGCAGAAAAATCAAAAACAGATATGAGAAGGAGAAGAACACAACCAGATTTTAACGTGGAAAACCTTCTCCAATGAAGAATTAAAAACCACGGGACCTAGTCCAGATCAAAAATCCACTATGAGAATAATGGTTACAATAATCAAATACACCAATGTGGTGGTTAACACAACCTCTCCAACAATGGTGATAATCAAACTACCCTAGAGATGTTTCTCTCAAACTCTCCCTAGAGATCTCTCAAATGCAAAGCATGAAGCTTTTGCTCAAACAATCAAATATTCTCTCTCAAATTTTTCTCAACTCAATCTTCTCATGTCATTAGCCTCCACCCTAACAATGGGTATTTATAAGAAGTGGAATTAGGGTTAGGGGTATTTTAGGAAAACCCCTCAAATGGGCTTGGGCTTAGCATTGAAGGAGGAAGCCCAACAAGATTTGGGATTAAATAAGTCAGGCCTATCTAAAAAATATTAGATCTGGTCTTGTCTATTAGTCTGTATAGGTCCTAAATTACAAGTCTGCATAATTTATATTTAAAAAATAAAAGTTTTAGCTTAGACCTGTTTAAACCTATTAAACATTCAATAATTAAAAGAATAACTAAAAGTTTATTTTATTTATTTAAATAAAATAAATATAGGGAGGTTATAGTTATAACTTTTTTTTTTACAACCTCTTACAACCATATCTTATCACCGTTGATTTCCGCCAATCAACGGTTATCATTTTAGCAAATTAAACTCATTAATTAATTATTAATTCACTATAAATGATAACCGTTGATTGACGAAAATTAAAGGTGATAAGATATGGTTGTAAGAGGTTATAAAAAAAAAAGATTGTAATTATAACCTTCCCTAAATAAATAATATAATATAGACCGGCCTGTAGGTTTATAGGCTCGACATGTACAAAAAAGCCTATAGCCTATTTTCTAAATAATTTTTTTTGAAAGCTTAAGACTATTTTATTTTATTTTATTATTTGTAATAAGTCTGACCTAATACAGGTTAGGTGGTATGTCCCTTTAAGCTGACCTAATCCATTTACACCCTCCTCCCTAGGTTATCCGGTCCAGTTTTTTTTTTCAAACATGAAATTTGCTGATGCCTGCAGTTTAAATACAATCCTTCTATGTTTTCGTTTTATTTCTCGTTATAATGCAGTTGCTCATTCTTTGTTGGACAGAGTCGGGGCCACATGTTGGATGGTATGTTTTTCAAAATTTAGGAATTACAAAACACTGGCTTTTGGTTTGAGAGCCGTTACGAAAATAGAATAACTTAAATTAATGTTGTACGAGCAAATGAAAATTAATTTTCTATGTGCGGGTAGTCCTTGATTTTGTCCTTTTAATGTATAACAACTAACATACTATCAATGATGTGGAATCCAGACATACAACCATGTAATTTGGGGGAAATATTTTTAGTGATGTATTCCAAAAAATATATAATTATAATATTAATTTTCTTTTTCTTTCTCCTTACAAACCTTATAACTACATAATACATAATTGGGAAATTACTCTTGTGTTACATAAGATATATCTACCTTATATGTGCCATCTCCTTTTTTTTCTAAAAAATATACTTAATTTATCTCATAAGAGTACATGAGAGAAATAAAGCCCTACATAATTATAATAATACCATCGCACACTCAACACAACGGTTGCACTCAAAATGCTCTCATGATTTGGAGGGTATAATAAGATTTTGAATATTAGATAAGGTAGTGTTTATGTTCTCTTCTAAACATAATACTAAACAGAATTAAAACCAAACGGAATTTACGTTCCTGGATTTGATTTATATAAATTGTAAACTCTCCCTATGGCTTGTGTCATGCCCAACTATGGAAGAAAACTTCATCTGAAAATTGGTTCACCAAAAAGCAATGATCAAAGGCACTATTCCCCCCTTCATTGGACAAATGCGGAACGTTAAATGACAGCTTCATTGAAGGAAAAGAAGTTTGTATTTACAATTAACACAAGATATTGGATATAAAGAATGAACCAAAAAACAAGGAGGTAATAGATCAAAAGCAACACTGAAAAGTGAAAACCTTGTTCAGTAAGAAACAGGACTCGCAAGCTTGTCAATTTGCACATCCTGTTCACCACACCTTGTAATTAACATAAAATTATAATTTCTTCCTTTCCAACATACGTCATGAAGTAATGCAGCCGTGTTGTAACCTCAATATAGGAAGAAATTTCTGCACAACCACCAATGTGAAAAGAAAAGTTGCGGCCCCAATTTATCAGTTAACCAAAACCATATCATCCCTCACGGCTTGTGCAGCCACTGCTTCCAATTTCTTCCATGTTAACTCTCTTTTCTCTTCCAATTCTCTAGCCCTTGCTTCCTTCTCTAAGTACTGGTTTTGACACTCTTCGAACAGTTCGGCATCCATCTCCAAAAACATCTTCCTCACATTGGCTGTTAGCCCATGCACTGCTCGGTTCCAATGGCTATTCATGTTCTTTTCCAGAGCTTCAAATATTACTGGCAATATAACATTTCGATTCTGAGCCACTAAACTTATAATGTGCTCATTGTTCCACAAGTAAAGTGCTCGTTCAGCAACCTGCCATGGATACAACAATTGTCAGAGAGAGCAGTCAAGAGAAATGAAGACACATTTTCCTTTACTACTGTCAAAGGATGGGATTTATCTTTTATCAAAAATTGATATTATATATAATATAATCTGACCACCTCAATGCATAACCAATCAAACTAGTAGAATTCAACCCGGTTTTCCGCAGGCCTGCTAACCGCGCACCCAATCATTTTAGATTACAAAAAGCAAGATATTACAATCTTAAATAGCATCGCCATGAGTGAGAAACAGGATTTCAAATGTCAGCCAAATTTAAGTAAGAAATAGCAGCCAACTAAAGCCAAAAAATGACAGCTAAGGCCAAATAATATCGAGCATATTATTTCCTCAGTAAAGCTGCTAAAAGATGACAGGAACTAAGCTCAATCAAACTAAGCGAGAAATAGCAGCCAACTAAAGCCAAACTAAGCTCATGTCATAAAGCTGCCAAAAAATGTTCAGCCTATATTCCAGGAACCGATGAAACCAAAAAATGAAAAGAACAAGTAGAGGCAATGACTGTACTTTTTCTTAATCTCCCTCATTCATTGATAATAATAATATGCTATTGTTTTTATGTGCGTGTTCTCACATGATTTTTAACAACAAAGGACTCTCAAATATATAGATGTAACATAGTATCATAAGCTTCTATGCATTAGCATTTAGCGTCCCAAGTGGGATTGGAACTGAACTGAACACACACTCTATCTGTAGTGCTCTCTCCACAGTCCACTCTAGATCCCATCCATATTATATCCCTTTCCTGCTCCCTTCTCCCTCCCTCCACTCTTCTTGCCAAAAATGTGCCACTATTTCCACCTGCTTTTGCCATTTTTCCTCTACATTAAATGTAAACCCAAATGCCAGCAATAGGCATCAGATATACTTGTCAGAAGTATTGTCTTTTCTTTTCCTTTTTTTGTACATGAAGTATTATCTTTTCTTAGCTAGAGTGCTAGACTCAAATGAAGTTCCACTTTCCTAAGCAAAAAACTTAAGTACGCAGATTAAACCAAAATAAATAAAAATAAAAATAAAAATAAAAAAAATTAATAAATATATATATATATACCAAATTCGAATATTTCTGCCTACAACGTATTTACTTTCCTTTTCTAGGATTGTTAAGGTAAGAGGACAAAAAGCATGAAAAGTGCCGAATAACATGGAAACAAAAGGCATATATTTTCGTGTGTTACAATAGTACAGTGGAGACTACTATATATAGCGACTGTTACAGTTATATAAGACTAATATAACAATGTGGCTGGAAACCTTCATGGCAAAGAGAGGATGGTATTTCTCTGATAACATGGAAACAAAAGACAATTGTTTTAAATCTGTGTATTACAATAGCATAGTGGATGCTTTATTATATGGAGCCACTATAACAATGCATAAGTCTAATATAACCATGCATCACTTCTTAACAACACCTATTTAGAACACTTCTAACAAAAAGCTTCCCGACCAAAGTTTCATAAGGAAAAGACAGTAGGCAATGATAATCATTCCAACATCCAAGCAACCATACAAAAGCCCACTCATGTATATTGTCCAATGATAATAGAAAAAATGGATATATTTATGTTGAATTAGATTTTAGAGTATAAGTAATCAGAGGCGGACGGAAGTTAAAGAGAAGGGGGCACGTGCCCCCCTTAAATTTTAATGTGAAAAGTCCAAAGTACCCTTCAATTAAAATTTAAATTTACTCCTATTTTATTTTCACTTTGACTCCTATGTGGAAAGTGTACGTGCATTACAAGTGAGAACAAAACATAGAGGACCAGTTTTTCATCTGCATCACTTTAAGGTTGACATATTTTATGCAGTGATAGATACTCAACTTCAAGAGTTGAATGATCGTTTTAGTGAAGTTAGTTCAAAATTGCTGGAATGCATGGCATGTTTAAATCCGTGCAACTCTTTCTCGGCATTTGAAAAAAATAAGTTGTGTGAATTTGCTGGCTGTTATCCTTCGGATTTTGATTTGAATGATTTTGTCATGCTTGAATATCAGCTCGACACGTATATTTTTGATATGCAAAGTGATCCTGATTTTTTGAATTTGCAAGGAATAGCTAATCTTGCCAAGAGGATGGTTGAAGAGAAAAAACATATTGTGTATCCTTTGGTTTATTTACTTGTAAAGTTAGCATTAACTTTGCCCGTAGCAACTGCATCTGTGGAAAGAGCATTTTCAGCTATGAAATACATCAAGACTGCACTTCGTAATCGGATTGAAGATGAATGGTTGAATGATTGTTTAGTGTCATATATTGAAAAAGATGTATTTGATAACATTGGTAATGAGGCAATTATGATGGAATTCCAAAAAATAAGGCCTAGAAGAATGACATTGTAATTATTTTTATTGTAACATTTTTATTATTAAAATATATGTACTTGAACTTGAGTGCCCACCCTTCTTTAAATTCCTGGATCCGCCACTGTAAGTAATCTCAGGCAAAAGCAAACAGTTCTCTTAAGCTAAGAATATTCTATCTGTAAAAGCAATATTATATATATAAACAATCATTTTGGTATACTACAAGCTGCATATGCAAAGTAGAGCTAATGAAAATAAGTTATTGTGGTCAACGGACCTGAAAGTGAGGGCTGTTAAGGCAGCGCCCGATCTGCCTGAAAAGAGAGACCATGCACCGTAGAAATTCAGCGGGTTGAGTTGCGTCCAGAACCTCTTCTAGTTCTCCAAGAAAAAGAACTTCCTTATGGCAATTTGTGACGGGCCAGTACTTCAACAGTCCCCTGATCACAGGATCTGCCAACCTGTTGTCTTTCTCAACAAACTGAACAATGCAATAAGACAATTGTTGATGATATGGGGAAATGGATTTAGGCTTGTGAAGTGGTATAAGAGCACGGATTAGGAACAGCTTATGCTCCTCTTTCATTGGCAATGCAAACCCATTTATGATACTACCCAAAATCTCCAGCAACTCAGCTATACCATTATGTCTCTGTGTTTCAAATATAAACCGATAGAATATATTGTTGGTAGCTTTCCTTATGAAAGGCCTGTGCACCATGAACTTGCCATAAATTCGGTGAAGAATTGTCTTCAAATACTCGCGCTCGCGCTGGTCCTCGGAATCAAACAAGTCAAGCAGTTTCAAAACAAATACATGATCAATGTAGCGCTTGGAAGTCTTTATATCGGTATCAGGTGCCACAATGTACCTCAACAGAATTTCATACACAAGCTGCAAATGGGGCCAAGAAGGATCCATATATGTGTCGTCATCTTCAGGATCCATGGTTTCAGTCCCTGTATTCTCATGGGATGCTGGAGGCAAACAACGGAAAATGTTAACAGACACCATCGCAATAAGCTCTTCTTGAAAATCGCTGAATCTGAAGGACCCCGATTGTATAATATCAACAAGCTCGTAAAGTGTTTGGCGTTTGATTTCCTTTTCATAAACGGACTTCATTGTGTCTGAAAAATCGCACAAGAAGCAACACAGTTGAATTTTTTGCAGAAACAAAGTTGGACGTTCTGAAACAGCAACTTCGTGCAGTGGTGGCAGTGGTTTGATTACGGTGGGATTGGGAGGCGCCACCGCACGAGGCGAGTTTTGGGGCTCCGAATTGGCGGTGGCTGCACGAGACGCATGCTTCACAACTACTTCGTAAAATTGATATCCATTTGCAGAATTTTCATTGAATGCCGATTTTGCTGATTTCTTGTGGGCACGCTTAATGATCTTGTTGAACATTTTCGAGAAATTAGAAGCATATAATAACACCAGAATTTGTTTGGACCAGGGATTTCTGGGGAATAAATCTTACACCAATAAAAAAAAAAACCCTAGAAATTGGAAGAATGTTTGAAAGTGAATAACACAAGAGAAATACATAAATGGGAATGGAAATGGAAATGGATGCGGAATTTGAATTCACAAACCCAAAGCCTTAACCGTGCGGCTTCTGAGTTGGATTCGGGAGAAACGCCCAATCATCTAACACGTAATCGACGAAGCGCAAAATGACTCGCATCCAAGGCGTCCTTCAGTGACATAAATAAAATGAGCAAAAAGTGGAAAATTTGTAAAGACAGATAGAAAATGTTTAGCTGTTTGGGACGCGAGAAAATTCAAAGACAGATAGAAAATTGGAGTCATTACTGAAATCAAAAGAAGATTATTATGGCCCAAAATGGTTATCGTGCCCAAAAATTACTACACTGCCAAAAACACAAGATTAGAGCAAAAAAAATTTTATTAAAAATGTTAAAATTGTGCATATGGGAATAATGTTTGTCATTTTAATTGACACAACTTCGTGTCATTTTTAATGAAACTACGTCGTTTTGGTGTAATTTTACATTCTCTCTCCTCCATTTTCTTTTTATTTCTAATTTTATAAATTATAAAAAATGACAAAACACACCAAAACGATATAGTTTCATTAAAAATGAAACAAAATCGTGTCATTTAAAATTACAAACACTAGACCCAAAATTCAATACTCTTTTCGATGTCACGTGCAGAAGATCAATTTATGAAAAAAAACATTTAGTTAATTTTTTTTAGGGAAATATGTCATGTCACAGAAGCCCATTTTTTCTTTTATTTTATTTTTTTTTAAATTGAAAAAAAACATTTAAGATTAATAACTCTTTTTTTTTTAATACAGAGAAACTGTAAACGCCAAAAGTACCAATAATTTAAAAATACCACATGCTTATATTGTAAATGATTTAAAACATTTTTGCTTTTTTTTTCTTTCTGAAATCTGACAAAAATTACAATTAAGCTTCTTTTTTTTTTGTACTTCAAAATATCTTAACCTTTCAATATTGTCATACATCCAATAGCTTGCTGCAAACTCGTTGGTAAAGTCAATATTTATATACAATAGTTATGTATTTGGATATGCCAAAAAGTATATAGTGACGTATTTGGTTACTTTTATTATATTGCAATGAACAAAAAAGAAATTTTGTTAAAATTCAAAACACTGAACATCATAAACTTAAAAATTATAAGAATTAGTAAAATGTTTTGGGTATGTTCTAAAGGTTCAAGTTGTCTTAGAGAGCTTAAGTAATAAAATGTCAAATTAAGAAATTTTGTTTAAATTAAAAACTCAGAACATTATATTAGTGAAATGTTTTGGGCATGTAAACTTCCAAATAACTTAATTCTAGCAACACTACAGAAGCTCAACAGCTTTTGTTTATTCAAACCTATGCCTAAGAAAGCAAACATCAATTTTCTAGTTCGAAGCATAAGGAATTACAAAAATCATGATTTCTAAAAATATGATGAAAAAATAAATTTTTTTTTTATTTTTGAAAATCAAGAAAAAAAATAAAATAATATTATCAAAAAATTATTTGGTAAGCTAAATGATTACCGTAAATATTAAGTTAATTTTTCTGATATTATATTTGATTATTTTTTTCTAAAAAATTAAGGAGAAAATGTGTATCAATGTAAAGAATGTAAAATTATGTCATTTTAAGTGAGAGAAAGAGATAGACAAAGCAGGAAAGTGAAAAAAATATATAAAAATATAGATCTCACTTCTTTGTGAGAGTGAAATGACAAAAGTTGTATTATCTAAAAGAAGAAATACTTTTCCCAAAAATTAATCCATACTTTTCCATCATCTCAAATTCCTGAAATACCACTCTCAGGATAATATTTTTCGATGATATTTTAATTTAAAAAATATACACATCAGAATCCCGAAAAAATAAATTTCCGAAAAAAAATTTCTCCAATATACTACCAAACAGATTCTAAAAAATATACTACCAAACAGATTCTAAAAAACCCACCCTCATTTTCCTAAACATCTAAAAATAATCCTCCTACTTAAACCCCCTTGGCAAAATTCTATTGCAATTTCAGAACATAAAGAAATAAAATAGATTCTAAGCATCCATCAACTAACCCTAACAACAAATTATACATTTTTAGCTACCTCAACACAGCATTTACTTCATAGAACACAATGCAACATAAGTACATAGGAACACACCACGACGCATCCAATTTCAGATAAGCATATTTCTTAGCATTCATTACATAACACGGCAGAAAGGAACACAATGCAACATAAGTACATAGGAACACACCACGACGCATCCAACTTCAGATAAGCATATTTCTTAGCATTCATTACATAACACGGCAGAAAGGATTTGTCATTCAAAAGATCTGTTTACAGTAATTCAATAGTAAAAAATAATAAAACATAAAATTCCAGCAGACAGATTTGTACCGATTTGCAAAAAAAAAAAAAGTTTGCCATTAGTAATTTACAAACGCCTGATTTACTTCTTTTGTCCATCTAGCACGTTCTAGAAATTACCATCCACCTTTGTTACCCCCGTCAGTACTCTTGCTCCACGAACCTGCTGCACCTATATATTATGAATCAGTCATAGGTTTACGAATTATGCTGAGAATAAATCTGGTATTTGTAAATTGTAATAATAAAATATTAGATTAATGATACTGTGATTTGCAGATGAACTTTTAATTAATAATGATTCTTGAATGAAAATTAAAATCATTCATCTGCATTGTAACTTTATCTTTCATTTGAAAATACCACGGGTTGTTTTTGAAAATCAAAAATCAAAAAGGAAGGATAATTGGGTGCACATGTATCTGGTTCATTATTTCTTCCTTACCATCCTTATCTGCAGCAGCACTTGATTGACCCCAATTCGGAACTCGGTCTCCAGTTCCACCACTTCCACCCTCCTGGATATTGGTCTCTTCAATTGCACCAGATTTTTTCCAGCTAGAACCATGGTCCCCATGGGAAGTCCAGCCAGCACCATCTTTAGCCTCTGCGGTCTGTTTTGACCCATTGCTGTTCCAATTATCAGTAGCTCCACCACTTGCTGAACTCCCACCCTGCCATTGCTTATTAGTTCCACCTCCTTGGTTCCAGCTTGGACGTTCCTTATTTGCATTTCCCTGGCTCCAGCTCTGCCCATCTATGTCACCACTTTTAGCCTCTGCGGTCTGTTTTGATCCATTGCTGTTCCAATTATCAGTGGCTCCACCACTTGCTGAACTCCCACTCTGCCATTGCTTATTAGTTCCACCTCCTTGGTTCCAGCTTGGACGCTCCTTATCTGCATTTCCCTGGCTCCAGCTCTGCCCATCTTTGTCACTACTTTCCTGGTTCCAAGCCCCAGATCCAGTACTATTCTTCCATCCTTCAACATTATCTTCCCCCTTCTTCCAGTCAGAGGACCCATGCTCACCAGAATCCCTTCTGTTGTTCCAACCTCCAGGCTGGTCACTCCTCCCACGGCCTCGGCCTCCAAATCCTCTGTCTGATCCCCATCTACCACCAAAACCTCCTCTATCTGATCTACCTCTACCACCAAAACCTCCGCGGTCTCCTCGGCCACCGAAGCCCCCACCTTCTCCTCGGCCACCGAAGCCCCCACCTTCTCCTCGGCCACCGAAGCCCCCTCGCTCTCCTCTACCCCTAAAACCTCTACCTCTAAAGCCACCTCTGTCTGAGCCATTTCTACCACGGTAACCACCTCTCCAGTTCCCACCACCTGCTCCATCATCAGAATTTTCATTTAGACCTTCATTTACACCACCAGAGGCATTTCCTGTGTTCCAGTTGCTATTGCTTCTCCAGTTGGTGTTTTGACTTGTATCACCAGATCCCGAATTCCAATTGCTTTTCTTGCCCCAACTGGAATCTTGATTTCCAGGATCAGTGTGCCCAGAACTCCAGTTGGAGTTCTTGTTTTCATTCCCAGCACTCCAAGAGGATTTGTTAGAGTTCCAATTGCTGTTCTTTCCCAAGTTGGAATTTTGATTTGAATCACCAGATCCGGAATTCCAATTGCTATTGCTTGGATCAGAAGTCTGGTTTCCCTTGTTTTCAGAGTTCCAATTGCTTTTCTTGCCCCAATTGGAATCTTGATTTCCAGAATCAGTATGCCCAGAACTCCAGTTGGAATCCTTGTTTTCATTTCTAGCATTCCCAGAAGAATTCTTTCCCCAGTTTGAAGTTTGATTAGAATTACCAGATCCAGAATTCCAATTGCTATTGTTAAGATCAGAAGCCTGGTTTCCACCCTGTGCAGAGCTCCAATTGGTTTTCTTGCCCAAATCGGAATCATGACTTCCAGCATCAGGACACCCAGAACTCCAGTTGGAATTCTGGTTCACATTCCCACTGCTTGATCCTGATTTCCGGGTACCCCAATTTGAAGGGGTACTTGGTCCATCAGCAGAACCACTCTTGCCATTGTCTTGATCCCACCTAATTGATGAATCTCTATCAGGTTTTTTTTCATTTGAGTCATTTGTAGATCCAGACTTCCAATTGCTTCTCTGACCCCAACCATTACCTTGACCACCACCACCAGCATTACCAGATACAGAGTTCCAATTACTTGCTTTTCCGCAATCCGAATCCTGGTTTTCAGCTACAGCGCTCGAATCAATATTCATTTTGCCCCAATTAGAACCTTCTTGGGCTTTCTCAGTCAATCCACTTTTCCAACCAGTATTACTTGAGCTAGACTTCCTAGATCCCCAGGCAGAATCCGGGTTCTCTCCAGCACTTGATCCTCCTTTCCAACCAGAGGCTTGACCCAACCCTGCAGCTGAACCATCTGAAGCTTTTCCTGCACTCCAACCACCTTGATCTGTACTTTTTTCCTCTTTATCATCTTCAGTGGATTTCTGATTCCATCCAGATTTCACTTGAGAAGAAGATATCGGAGTATTCCAATTGTTTGAAGAACCAGCAGGGTTCCCAACTTCTTTGACTCCACTTGTTCCAGATTTCCAGTTTCCTCCATCATTTGATCCACTTTTAAAACCGTTGCCTTGACCCCATCCAGTTGCTGAACATTCATTTGACATTTTCAGACTGCTCCAACCAGAGGACTCTTCTTCAGAAGCTTTGGTTGTATTCTGATTGCTTTTACTGTCCCATCCTGAGGGTTGATTTTCATCCAAATCATTAGCTTTATTTTTCCATTTGCTATTCTGATTGTCATCACCCATACTTCCAATTTTATGCTCAGCCTGACCCCAGCTGCCTCCACCATTTCCCCAGCCACCAGACTGATCTGTATCAGATGCGATTATTTTGTTCTCCACTGCAGCACCCCATGAGGAGTTCTGATTTGAAGTATTTTTAGTTTCCCAAGCAGGATCATCTGCACCTACACATTACAATAACAGTGAGGCAATTTATGAACAAGTAATTAACTAGAATCAGAGATGCTAAACATATCTGTATTGAATGCCCTGGGGTGACTATCTCAGAATGGGCCCAAACTTGACCGAGCCCATGGAATCGGCCTTCTGAGCAAGTTTTTTTTTTGGGGGGGGGGTTTTGGGGTTGTTTTCATAGTTTTAATTATTTTTTATTTCCGTGCAGACAGTTTCATAAATTTTATTATTTGGCTTTTCATTGTCTATTTAAGGGCATTGTGAACCCTAGTGTATTTGGTTGTTTTTGGTTAAATAAAGATGTTATTGAGAGTTGCGGCTACTCTGAATCCAAGTTCTTTTCTGTTTAGTCAATTCGCATACGTTTTGGCATTATCTACTAGAATCATTACCATCAGAACTGAAGGGATTTGAGGTAGACTCTGGCTTCTGCAAGAACAAAAGTATAAGTCAAATATTAAATGAAAATGCAGTAAAATCATAAATAAAACACTAATGGATGTAAATGGGTACAAATGCCATGTGTTATAACAAGGATGTGTTTTACACACACAGTAACAACAGGCGAGACAGGAAAGGAGGAAGACACACACACAAAACACATGAAGGCACGCAATGTTATTGGTGCTATAGTGCAAGACATACCAACAAGCTTGGAGCAGACTGGTTAGACCATGCACTCCTGCAAAACATTATCACAAGATAAAGGAAAAAAGTAACCAAATTAAGATGTAAAAACTAATCATCAATAGGAAAAAAAGAAGAGAATAGATATTTGCCATTATAAATTATCAGGATTCAGGACAAGGATTTAATATACAAAGATATAAATACAATAAAGCAAACACTGTAATACCTTCATATAACAATTAGAGAAGCTTTGAAGGGACAATGTTCCATGTCAGAAAAACACTCAGAAAATTAAATGACAAACACAACAACAACATCAACATCAACATCACCTTTATCCCAAATTAATTGGGGTCGGTGGTAGATGAACCCACATGAAAGATGTAAAATGGTTGAAAAAATAAAAATAAAAATAAAAAATAATAAATAATAAAATAATAATAATAATAATAATGATATATATATATATATAAATAAAAGTAAAAAAAAGAAAGGGACAAGAAGAAGTGGGGAAAATGAAGGGGAAAAGGACTAAAAAGGGACCATCTGGAACATAGGAATAACAACGGGTCTAACCCTCCACCATACTTATAGCTTTTCTCCATTCCGTTCTAAGACATACCGTCCGTCAATCTATATCCCACTCCATTAAATCTTGTTTTACTACCTTCCCCCAAGTAAGTTTCGGCCGACCTCTGCCTCTTTTTGTGTTGAGCTCTTGGTAACAAACTTCTGTTCTTACAGGAGCATCCAGGGGCCTTCTCATCACATAATTTAGTTATGCTTGACACATTTACTTATAAATATTTCACATATATGTCTTTGCTGTGTGCCATCTGTTTAATAATGTGCCATGTGTCCCTTGTCTGCATCTATGCTTCATAGCAATATCTCCAACCTTCCCAAATTTCTAAATAATTTTCTAGATTACTGAACAATATGTGGATGTTTTGAGATCCTTCCTTTTTATAGCCAAATCCATCAAGACTAATTAGTCAGAAGTCAGAACATATGTTAATTGAATAGAGCAGAGAAAAAACAAGTGGATTAACTGATATCAATATGCAATATACCTTTCAGCTGACGTCCCTCCTGCATTCCACCCACCACCAGTCCCTCCCGCATTCCACCCACCACCACCGCCAGTGGATGTTCCCGCTCCATCCATCCAACCTTTCCAAATTTCAAGATTCAAGTCTCAATAAAACATAAATGGAATACAGAATATGGGAGAGGTAACCTCCTTGCATGTTAATTGATACTGTCATTCAATTTACAGGGAAAATTTTCTTTTCTAAAGCATAAGAGATCGAAAATAAATTAGAGAATAAGGGAGTCCCACCTCCAGAGCTGCCTTCAGTACCCAGCAGATCAAATGGCTTGAATGAACTTGAATCTGGGTCACCGCTGATATAACAAACATACAGTAACTCACAACAATACTCACAGACACAGTCAAAGCAATTAGAAAGTAGTAGTTGTAGTATAATCAGTTATTGCCAATGTCAGAAATACCTTGTCGATGAGGCAGTATTCTTCCCTTGAACCTCAGAAAGGTGCTCACATTTAACTGAGTGAACATAAGTACATGGAAATTGTTATAACTAATGATCTCTTATTTCAAGAATCAAGAGTAGACCGTCGTAAACAAACCTGTAAGAACCTTTTGCCGAGAATCTAGTTTGACAGTAACATCAGAGCGACGCAAAGCAATGACACGGCAGAGGTATCCCTTCAAAGGACCTATCCTAATTCTCAAGGTCTGACCAATACTAAACATATTATCTTTGTCCCCACGGCTAACTGCATATACAATTATTGAATTGAGGAAAATAAGATATATGCATATCTAAAGCTAAAAGACTTGTCAAGAAGTCATGCATCTTTACAGACATTCACGATTTTTTTCTCTTTCTTGCCATGGTCGTTTAGGTGAAAGTGGGGATGTTGGTGATGATGGTTGGTCTTCAAAGACAAAAGGGGCCGGTTCGCTATCCTGCATATAGATCAATATGCAGAGCATCAAAACCTCAACTGAAGTCATCTGAGAGTTCATAACCTAGCATTATACTAGGATAGATTTCAAACCTTCCCACTGCAATCATCAACAGTAAGCTTGACTTTCTCACACATATTAGATTTAGAGGTGAAATAACCACCATTTTCTTCCACATTTTCATCATATAAAAATACAATCCCTCTATAGATATGCTTAACAATGCCTTGTCTACCCTGCAAAATGACAAAAAATTGTTTTATAACATCAAGTAGGGGATGAAGATTCCAAATATACCACAACTAAAAAATTTCCGAATTAGAAATAAGCATCAGACCTTAGATGGACCTTCCAGAACCCTGACGCTATCATTAACCAATATAGTCTTAGCGTGCTGATCTTGAGCACTAAGTTTCAAATCAAATAGTCCACTCTTTATCTCATGCCGTTCAATAGTCACAGCAATAGGTCCATCTGAACTCTCTTTAAGAATCTACAACAGACAGGGAAATTAGAATAGAACTTCCCAAAAACAACAGACACTCAAGATCAAAGGCTTGTAATAAATGACAATGCATGAGCTGAATATTGTACCTTGTAGCTATCATCTTTATCCATGCCTACTATTAGACCAAAGTCCTTCTTGCTGCAATGGCAAAGATCTGTCAAAAAGGAATACATACGTGCATAGGAAGTGGATGTGCATGCATTGGCATGTGTGTGCACGCGCAGCGTGTGTGTGTGTGTGTGTGAGAGAGAGAGAGAGAGAGAGAGTGAGAGAGAAGTAATTCATATAGTAACATGAATGCTAAGTAAGTTAAACAAGGACTTACCCAAAACACACCAGATCGTACAGTTCAAAACCATTTACCACACCAGAACCGGATGATCCCTCTCCTTTCTCTCCTTTCCCTCCTTTCCCAACTCCCTTATCAGCTCTTATAACCCGCTTTTTCTTCGAGTCACCATAAAGCTGAGAGAGCCACTCCAAATCATTTGATTCATTGTTTTCAGAAGGCCCAAACTTCAACAGCTCCTCTTCTGTAGGCACAACACCCCATAAAGTTAATGAATCTGGAGATACTTTCTTGAATACATATCCACCCTTGAGCAGCATGCCATCAAGAACCTCAAAAACCTTGCCAGTATCACGGTCACGTCTGAGTTGTATGAGAGGTCGGAATTCCCTGTGGAGTTATTGAAAAACAATCACATCAGATACATCATCCAGAAAAAAAATAACAAGATATGAGAATATGCATTATTACTCAAGTTCACTTGAAGTGATTAATCTTGGTGCTGGCACAGCAGCTTTTTGGCGACTATAGCCTCCACCCTGTAACATTGAGTGAAAAACCCCCATCAATAATCATCCCATCTATATCTTGTACAAAGCCATAGGATAAAAACAATAAAGTCAAAAGAGCAGCCAACAGAAATCGGACTTAGCTCACTCTAAGAGCACTACATGCTTCATTCCAAAACAGACAACACAACCAGTAATACAAGTCCAGTTTTCATTCACAATAACTAGGTAAGGACTACCACTGGGACTTTTACATTCTTTCCCAGGTCTTATGATCTTATCTAAGTAAACAGAAAGCAACACACACAAAATTTCATCTAGTTACGAGTTTGATCTCAATTTTAGCAGTTCCCAGAATCTACTAAAGAGTGTAAAATAATTTCCATAATGCATTAGATTACAAGGTCAATATAACAATATATAACCAAAACGACCGGAAAAAATGACAGTTCGCAACCTCATGAATGCAACATGTGATTTTGATACAATGCATTGCTTAATAAATGCAGGATGCAATGTATTAATACTAAATGCAAATAGATCAACAGGTTTAATGTTAGTTTTCCATGAATGGGAGACTACAAAAGTGGATCCTCTCTGATTCTATAGTATCTATTTGTCCAAAACACAACCCTATTACATAACACAATAAAGATACTCCAGCAAATATCAAATAGCAACTAAAGGAAAACCGGCATCATCATAGATAACAGATGCACTGTAGGAAATAAAAAAAGACAAAAAGAAGAGAAAGTCATGTGAACGCAGATCTCATTACAAATTTGGCAGCCAGTGCTTGAAAATCAATTCTTGGAATAAGCTTCACTGTAACTTTTTTGCGTGTATTATTCACAGCCACAACCTAAAAAAATATAATAGATACAAGGAATTAGCATCTCGCAAGTTGGGAAGCAGAATACAACTTCAAAACCTTCCTTGTGCAATACCTGTGCTAAGTCCCCCTTGTAATGACCACTTTTTATGCGAGCCCACGAGCCCTCAGAAATTTCACGGCTTTTGCTTCGAACAGAGAACAGATTGAAAACTTCATTTGTTGGAACAGGTTGCGCTCGAGTAACATAGATACCAGAAATCCCGTTACATGCCTGAAATTGTAAGTTAGTAGCAATTAGCAAATGAAAATAGATTTAGCCAGTGGCAGAAACATTTCACAAGTAATTGATATCAATAAACCGATCAAAATCCCCAGTACAGAAGTTACCTCATTTATATCAAACTGCTTTTCAGCTTCAATGTAGACAAATCCTTTGATATGATCTACAGCAAAGGCAGATATTATCTGCAATTTGGTACCCAGTGATTTCAAGTCAGCAAACTTCTGCATCAGACAGAATGCCGAAAGCCTCTCGCGCCCAACCTGCAGCAAGCAAAGCATAGCAAAGGATGAAAAAAAAAAAAAACAATTGAGGATGTTTGCAGGTGATGCTAGGAATTTTAGTTTTCAAAATTACTAAAGCCATGCTTCAGGAGTCATACAGTGCATTTGACTTTCCAGATGGTTGGAGTTAATTCCTTAACACCGGTATGTAAGGAATTTGGCTCTATTCCTTTGTCATCAAATTCATCTCCTGCAAATGTGACAAATCTAGAACATTCTCCATAGCGTTCCTCCATCATTCTATCAAATTCTTCTCCATCCATCACTTCCTCTTTGGGGATAAATGGGAGGCTACCATGGCCCGTAGCTGCTTCGCCCATCGCTATTGGAAACGCATCGAAGTCCTCATCAAAAAAATCTGTTCAGAAAAAGCCAAGGGTGGTGTTCTTGTGACAACACTGAAATTCTAGTGATGAAAAAATGAACTCGGAAGAGATGAAATTAGAAGAAACTCAAGCATTTCTCAAATAATATAGCCACGAAACAGAGAAGAAACATCTAGAACAAGAAAGGACCTTAAAAATTGAACGAAACACTAAAATGTGGCCTAAACCCTAACATTTCTAGCGAGGGCAACAAATGAAGAAAACGTGAGAGCAGGAGAAGGAGTGAGAAGGGATTCCGATTCCATACCATCGCTGAAATAGCCGTCGTCGTCGCTGTCTTCGTCGTCATCCTCAACGTAAGCGGCGTCTTCAATGAACTGAAGGGCCCCTCGGTTCTTCCTTTTACGGCCGCCGGTCTTGTCATCGTCAAAGTCGTTCTTACCCTTGCCGGCGGAAGATTTTCCGGCAACCTCCTTGCCTTTGCCCTTGCCCTTGATCGTCATTTCCAGCAAAAATGCGGGGCGAAACCAACGCCAATTTCATGCGGAGAGAGAGAGAGAGAGAGAGAGAAGGAAGTGAACGAGTGAGGTGTGAACTGTGAAGACCCAAGAGTCAGAAAAATATTTGTTAGAGAAAAAAATGGCATTTTCTGCCACGTGACGGGCCGTTACATCTACAATACATCCTCGTAGAGACAGGCCCGGCCCATAACACTCTGCTGGATACCTATCTTCAAATTGCACACAACGCCCCAAATGGTTTCCTATGTAGCCTCAAGCCCTCAACTCAAGTACTACCCGTTACGTTTTTCCGTAATATCTGAACTTTTGGGTTATTAAATATCACGTTACTCAATTTGGTCATACTATACTTGCCCAGGTGTTTAACGTTATTGAAGATAATAACTCAGTTGGCATTATTGCAGGTAGAGGCGGAGTCACTTCCCGGCAAATCCCCGCAAATGCGGTTATAAGATTTTAAATTTCAGTTTTTTTTTTTCTCTTTTTATAGGAGTAAATACTTTTTTTAGTCCCTTACAAAAAAAATATCGAGGTCCCTAAAAAATTTGAAGTGGATCATTTTAGTTAAGATCGTGGTCTCTCACAAATTCAAAAAAAGTCCTACATTAGTCCCTTAAAAAGACCAAAATGGTCCACTTTGAATTTCATAGGGACCAGTTGACTAATTTTT
The DNA here is from genome assembly GCA_032173675.1 of Gastrolobium villosum. Taxonomy (NCBI): domain Eukaryota; kingdom Viridiplantae; phylum Streptophyta; class Magnoliopsida; order Fabales; family Fabaceae; genus Gastrolobium; species Gastrolobium villosum. The sequence goes on from JAVKPL010013918.1 coordinate 105,158, forward strand.
GTATAATGAACTAAAGTTAGGATCAAATTTTTTATTAGGGACCAAAAATGATATTTATTCTTATATTAGTTAGCAACGTATGTAGATGATTAAAACAACGTAGCAACGCAAATTGATTAGAGAGAAAACTTATTCTTCCTCCCTTGTCACGTACTCATTCTCATGCTCTCTTCATCCTTTGTTTCCTTTTTCATTTTTATAAAAAGAAAGGATTGATTGTAGGTCTGACATTATCAAATAAGTTAATATCTAGAAATGAGGCATTCATTGTGATTTTGCTTGCATTCTGTACAGGTAGTGTTGACTTTTTTATTTACCACTATAAATAGAATGATAATGTATGGATATACTGGAGTATATTCTCATATTTGTTTTAGAGGATTGGTAAGATTTAGAGGGGAAATAATTGGTCAAACTATTGCCTACAGCGTGTTATAGAAGCAATTACATTATGAGCGGCTTTAAGTGTTGATTTAAACCTTCTTACAAAAAAATTCGGGGGCAGCACCCCACCACTAAATGTGCGGACATAAACTTTTTTTCTTGGGTCCGCTGTTGACGATAGGGATAATCTTTAATTTCGAAACCGTCCTGAATCGGCCTAATCATAAAATAATGAACCGATTAAAATATTTTCAAATAAAAAAAATGCTGAACGTTTCAGGATATTTGTAGGACAGGGAAGCCAGAAGACAAATGGTGAATACTTTGTGATTGGCATGCATTATGTAAAAGAACTTTAAGGAAGAGAGCCATAGTTATAATGTGCAATCAATCCTCGATAGTTGGTACTTTCATGGTGGAGGTTCATGTGAGTGGTATATGTTCACGGATCGGGCAAGTATTTTCAGCATGAGGTAACATCCTTTCATGAACCATCCTAAACACAAGTAGCTCTTAACTTGCTTGGTACTTTACGACCCCAAATTGATTTTTCATAATGCTGCGCCCTTCATGTGAGTTAACAAAGCATTTGGCATGCTTGATTGCAGTTAGAAAAATCATATTGCACATAAACTTGTGCAGGTTGTGAGTTTGAAGAGCAAATTAAAGATACAAATAAATTTTCACCAAAAAAAAAAATATATACAAATAAATGAAATAATGAAGCATTTATTCCAAGATAGAATCGGAAAAGGTGCACATATTTTTGATGAATTGTTTTTAAGATAGTAGACATTGAAAGAATACGATTAAAAACATCAATTACTTCATTTTAATTTACATTTACTGTAAAACCTTTTCACATTATATTATTTACATATTGTTAAATTGCTGAGGAAATTTGACTTTTTATTAATTTGAAAATCTAACCCTTCCAAGGAAGCACTAACATATTATCTAATGATAATATAAAAAATATTACAATGTGGATACATCAAAATTACATTCTAAGATTAATCATGCGATAATTCATTCATGTTTTATAATGTATTTTAGGAGTGTTTGTTAGAGGAGAACTTTTTTTATTTTTGAGGATCATGATTTTTAGGAATGTTGCTAGAAATCTATTTGATATGTCAAAATATTCTTAAGAATGTTGGTTAAGTTTCATGATTCTATTTCTAGTTTGAATTTGCGCAAGATAATTCTGTCTACTTTGAATTTCATCCTACTTTTTGTCTTGTTAAATCTCAGGAGTCACACAAGGTTTTACTTGAAGGCACTCTTGACTCAAGTGGCCTCTATAAGTTTGACAACATAAATCTTCAGTCAAGCCCAACTCAGCATGTGTCTCCATCTTCAAGTTCCATATTACCTGTCTGTAACATAGCAGTTGCTAATTCTGTGTACTCTATGTGGCATTGTCGACTAGGACATCCACACAAAGATGCTCTTAATTCAGTTCTTCGAGTCTGTAATATCACTATTCCTAATAAAACAGTTGATGATTTTTGTGCTGCTTGTTGCATTGGTAAGTCTCATCGTCTACCATCACATCCTTCCCTCACAGTTTATCACAAGCCTTTTGAACTCATTTATAGTGATTTGTGCGGACCTGCTCCAATGCCTTCTGTCATGGGATACTTATACTATATCTCATTTGTCGATGCACACACAAGGTTTACATGGATATATCCCTTAAAACAAAAATCTGATGCTTTTCAAACTTTCAAGAATTTTCATTCCTTAATCACCACTCAATTTCAAATGCCTATTAAAGCCATTCAAACTGATTGGGGTGGGGAATTCAGAGTCTTCACACAATATTTACTTCTTCATGGTATAAATCACAGAATTGTTTGTCCTCACACTCACCATCAAAATGGTGTTGTTGAACGCAAACACAGGCATATTGTTGACACTGGGTTGACAATGCTATCTTCAGCCTCTCTTCCCATGCAATACTGGGATTATGCTTTCACCTCAGCCGTTTATCTTATTAATAGGCTACCTACTGCTTCTCTAAACTTTCAGGTTCCCTACACACTTCTATTCAATGATATTCCAGATTACAAGTTTCTCAAAATCTTTGGTTGTGCTTGCTTTCCCTTCCTTAGACCTTACAATAACCACAAACTAGAGTTCAGGTCTCAAGAATGTCTGTTTCTTGGCTATGCTACAAAACATAAAGGTTATCTATGTCAAAATCCTGCTGGTCGAATCTTTATTTCCAAAGATGTTCTGTTTAATGAAAGTAAATTTCCCTTTCCCTTGTGGCATCCCAAGTCTGTCATATCTGTCTCTTCTCCGACTCCCTCACTTCCTCTTTCTGTTTTGCCAAGATACAATCTTCATCAACACCATTCTTCTCCCAATATCAATAAGACAGTAACTGATGCAACAGCAGCTCAATCTGATTCCACTGCTCCTTCTGCTCATGATCTTGCTGTCCATCCTGATACAGTTGTTCTTCCTGATCATGGTTCAGCTGTCCATTCTGGTACTCCTGATCCCCTTGGTTTCCCTGTGGGTGCTGCTTCTTTCTCTCACAATCTTGACACTTTACCATCACCTATGTCTTCACCCTCTACTCCTGTCATGTCTTCAAGTTTTCCATCTGATTTCTCCACTTCTTCCTCTTCTCTTTTACCACCTTCTAGTTCTGATTATCAACCTTCCACTTCTGTCAGTCCTCCTTCATCTTCTCAGTCTATTATTACTAGATCTAAGTCCTTAGCCAGGTCTCTTGTTCTTCTTACTCACATGGAACCCACTACTGTTAAACAAGCCTTGGCCTCTCCTCACTGGTTGCAGGCTATGCAAGCTGAATTCACAGCTTTACAAGTGAACAAAACTTGGCATCTGGTATCTCCTCCTGCAGGCAGAAAAATCATTGGTTGCAAGTGGGTCTTTAAAGTCAAAGAAAATCCAGATGGGACTATAAATAAGTACAAGGCCAGATTAGTTGCTAAAGGCTTTCATCAACAAGAAGGTTTTGATTATACTGAAACCTTTTCTCCTGTTGTTAAGCCAGTAACCGTGAGGATCATGCTCACTCTGGCCCTCACTCATGGCTGGACTTTGAGACAGCTGGACATCAATAATGCCTTTCTTAATGGTGATTTGGTTGAAGATGTTTTTATGCAACAACCTCCAGGTTTCGAGTCTGATGATAAACAGCTAGTTTGCAAGTTGGATAAGGCTCTCTATGGTCTCAAGCAAGCACCTAGAGCTTGGTTTGACAAGCTCAAGCAGGCTTTGATTCTTCTTGGCTTCCAATCAAGTCACTGTGACCCTTCTTTGTTTTTTCTTTGTCAACATAACAGATGTGTTTACATTTTGGTTTATGTGGATGACATCATTATAACTGGGACTGATATTCCTTTCATTAATCACTTGGTCACTGACTTGAATTCTCAGTTTGCTCTTAAGGATCTTGGTGCTTTGGATTTCTTCTTGGGCATCCAAGTGAAGAAACATTCTTCTGGTTGCCTTTCCTTATCACAATCGAAGTACATTCAGGATCTCTTGGCTCGTGCCAACATGTCAGAGGCTAAGAGTGTAGCTTCTCCTATGGCTTCTTCATGTCGACTGTCTAAACATGGCTCCAACTACTTTGATGATCCTTTCCAATATAGATCTATTGTTGGTGCTCTCCAATATGCAACAATCACTCGACCAGAAATTAGCTTTGCCGTCAACAAGGTATGTCAATTCATGGCTCAACCTCTTCTTGATCATTGGCATGCTGTTAAGCGCATTCTTCGGTATCTCAAAGGCACACTCTCCTATGGCCTTGTGCTTCAACCTGCTCCCACACAGTGTCCCTTCGCCTTGACAGCATTCTGTGATGCTGATTGGGCAACTGATACTGATGACCGTCGATCAACTTCTGGAGCTTGTGTCTTCTTTGGTCCTAATCTGGTATCTTGGTGGTCTAAAAAGCAATCCTTAGTGGCTCGTTCCAGCACTGAGGCTGAGTATCGGAGTCTTGCCCTTGCTGCTTCTGAGGTTCTATGGATTCAATCTCTTCTTCGTGAACTATGTGTTCCATTGGCTACTCCTCATATTTACTGTGATAATCTCAGCACAGTGGCTCTCTCTCACAATCCTGTTCTGCATGCAAGGACTAAGCATATGGAACTTGACATCTTCTTTGTACGTGAACGTGTTATCTCAAAGGAGTTGCTTGTGTCTCATGTTCCAGCACCTGATCAGCTAGCTGATACTCTTACCAAGCCGTTATCTGCTCCCATGTTTGCTGATTATAGGACCAAACTGAGGGTTCTGGATACTCATCTTCTCCACAACTCCACAGTTTGAGGGGGCATATTATCATGTAGCTTCTCCTTAGTCTGTTGTGGTGTTTGTTACACCTTGCTTTTCATGTTGGTTTGTTATAGGTTTGTTATATTGTTAGAGTTTGTTGTAAGTTTGTTATAGGTTTGTTATGTTAGTTAGTTATAGGTTTGTTAGAGTTTGTTGTAAGTTTGTTATAGGTTTGTTATACTTTCCTCTATATAAGTGGTTGTGTTGTCATTGTAAACGTACTGAGAATAAACCTTTCATTATCTCTATGGAATCTCTTCTCTTCCTCTCCATTTTCACTCACTCTCTTATTCATCTACAAAGTTCATTGAACTTTATTAATTGTCGATGATTGTTGAGAATGTAGGTTGATTTTACAAAACTAACCTTTAGGAGCCTTTTGGTAGAAGAGAAGCTTTTTTATTCCCGGAATATGCTTGTAAACTGACTTTTCCGGGAATGTGACCAAAATGCTATTTGATAGGTTAAAATATTACGAGAATATTGGGTGAGTTAACTGATTTTATATTTGGTTGATTGTGAAATATTACTGGGAATGTGGAGTTATTTTACAAAAATAACCCCACCTTCATTATTTTTCCTTTTGCGCGATTTTACAAAAATGGCGTCGGAACGGATCTTCGCGAGTCTGCCGGTGCTGATTCACCGGTCTGCTCCGTCGATATAGGCGCTATGAACACCGTTAACTAATAAGTGTTAGTTTATTTGGGGTCTGTATTTAGTTAACCATACCAGTGAGTTAGTATTTTATTTTGTTTCTTACCATAGTTAATGTTCTGAGTTAGTGTGTGGTTAGTAAAATAGTTACTTTACCTTTCTTTAGTTTTTGGTTCTGGTCTGTATTCATTTTTTCTTGCATCAGATTCATGAAATGAAAACATTTCTTTTCTTCTCATTTTTGCTCTGAATATGCTGTAAGATGGTATCAGTTGATATCTAGTTTCCGCTTGTCTCTCTGATTTGGAGAATTTCTTTTTGCTTTCCTTGTTCTCATGGCTTCGGCTACCAATGATTCATCATCTTCTACACATGCAAGACCAGAAATGGAAGATCCCGCAAGTCCATTTTTCCTTCACCACTCGGATAGTCCAAGCCTGGTTCTTGTTTCTCAATCTTTGGCAGGAGACAATTACAACTCATAGAGCAGATCCATGAAAATTGCCCTTTCTGTCAAGAACAAATTAGGGTTCATCGATGGCTCAATCGTTCCACCTGGTGCCACAGACCCAGTCTTTCAACGTAGTTGGACTCGTAACAACGACATGCTTATTTCTTGGATTTTAAATTCTGTATCCAAGGAGATTTCTGGGAGTATTCTCTATTCTACATCTGCGCGTGACATCTGGGTTGATCTTCAAGACCGCTTTCAACAGAGTAATGGTCCACGAATCTTCCAGTTGTGTCGGGAGTTAATAAACCTCACTCAAGATCAGGCTTCGATGAGTGCATATTTTACAAAGCTCAAGTCCATTTGGGGAGAACTTTTCTAAAGGATCTAAGCATGTGTGCAAGTTACATAAGGCTCTTTGTGGGCTAAAACAGGCTTCCAGACAATGGTACTCAAAGCTATCCAGAGCTCTGATTACTCATGGATTTAAGCAATCAAAATCTGATTACTCACTCTTCACCAAAGGGTCGGGTTCGTCCTTAATAATACTTCTGGTATATGTGGATGATATTATCCTAGCCAGCCCATCTCCTTCATTAGTTGAGGGTGTTAAGTCTTTTCTTCATTCTCAGTTCAAACTTAAAGATCTAGGCAATCTCAAGTATTTTTTGGGCTTAGAGAGATTGCTAGAGCCAAGAAGGGAATTGTGTTATCACAAAGACATTATACACTTCAGCTTCTTGAAGATACAGGGTTTTTGGCTTCAAAATCGGCTGCCACACCCATGGATCCAAAAGTTGTTCTCAATAATACAGATGGTGATCTTCTTCAAAATTGTTCTCAGTATAGAAACTTAATTGGCAAACTTTTATACTTGACCCTTTCAAGGCCTGAGATAACCTATGTTGTTCATAGGTTAAGTTAGTTTATTTCACAGCCGCGGACACCTCATTTGCATGTTGTTCATCACCTTCTTAGATATCTTAAGAGTCATTATGGCCAATGTTTGTTGTTTACTTCTTCTTCTTCACTGCAACTAAAGGCTTTTAGTGATGCAGATTGGGGTGGATGTCTAGACTCGAGGAAGTCTGTGACTGGTTTCTGTGTCTTCCTTGGAGATTCCTTAATCTCTTGGAAAGCCAAGAAACAAACTACCATTTCTAGAAGCTCATTAGGGGCTGAATATAGAGCAATGGCTGCCACTGTTGCTGAACTAGTTTGGATTTCTCAACTACTGTCTGATCTTGGGCTGCACATTTCATCTCATGCCTTACTCTTTTGTGACAATGAGGAAGCCATACATATTGCCTCAAATCCAACTTTCCATGAGAGGACAAAACACATAGAAATTGATTGCCATTTTGTTAGAGATCAAGTCACTTCTGGAAGGATCCGATTGATGCAAATCAAGTCCCAAGATCAATTGGCAGACATGTTTACAAAGGCTTTACCTTCCACTACTCTGGTTTCTTTGCTGTCCAAGGTGACAGTTTTATATATCCACTGTTCATCTTGAGGGGGAGTAATAAGTGTTAGTTTATTTGGGGTCTGTATTTAGTTAACCATACCAGTGATTTAGTATTTTATTTTGTTTCTTACCATAGTTAATGTTCTGAGTTAGTGTGTGGTTAGTAAAATAGTTACTTTACCTTTCTTTAGTTTTTGGTTCTGGTCTATATTCGTTTTTCTTGCATCAGATTCTATGAAATGAAAACATTTCTTTTCTTCTCATCTTGCTCTGAATATATTGTAAGATTAACCAGATATGGATTTCGACCTCGATAACGAATCACCTTTTTGTGCCTCCAGTTTTAATATGGAGCTTCTAAACATTACTAGTTTACTCCAACTATTTTTTTTTTTTTTTTTTTTTTAAGTACACTCCAACTATTTCAATATGGTGCTTTGTTACAAAAGTTCGATTCCACAAATTAAATTACATCTATGAGGAAGAAGATAACAAAAATACCAATGACAAAGGTTAGAACCTTCTCCAGGTTCTACCTACACTTAGCTAACCCAGGTAATTCTTTTTATTATTCTAAAAATAAATGGTTAAGCAAAATAATATTAATTTACGAACAATAATTATGTGCTATTAGTTGGTGACCTTGATCTATCTAATAGAGATGGATTGGGATATTAAGAGCTTGGATCCTCTTATTTTTTAAGCTAGAAGCTACTTATAAGCTAAAGTCAAAAAAAGAACTTAAAAAGAAAAGATAAAAGTTGTTTGGTAATCACATAAAAGATTTAGCTTAAAAGCTATTTAAAAGCACATATTTCAAGAAAAATATCTCTCTTTATCTTTATAACTATTCATTAAAAAAAGCACATAATTCAAGAAAAGCAGACAAGAGCTTAAAAAAAAGCTCCTCCTAGGAGCTTTTAGTTTTCAGCTTTTTTCTTCGTTATTGTAACGCCCGGCCGCTTCAAGAATCAACGACTACTCCCACATACTAACACGAGACTATTCCCACATACTAACAATGATTATGTGCTATTAGTTGGTGACCTTGATCTATCTAATAGAGATGGATTGGGATATTAAGAGTCTGGATCCTCTTATTTTTAAGCTAGAAGCTACTTATAAGCTAAAGTCAAAAAAAGAACTTAAAAAGAAAAGCTAAAAGCTGTTTGGTAATCACATAAAAGATTTAGCTTAAAAGTTATTTAAAAGCACATATTTCAAGAAAATTATCTCTCTATCTTTATAACTCTTCATTTAAAAAAAAAACACACAATTCAAGAAAATTAGACAAGAGCTTAAAAAAAAGCTCCTCCTATGAGATTTTAATTTTCAGCTTTTTTCTTCATTATAAAAAGAGTTTTTCACTATAAGAGCTTTTACTAAAATCTGTTTGGTGTAGTTTATACTTATAAACAACTTCTAACTTAAAAAAAAAAAGAGGATCCAAACAGACACTAAGAAGCCTGAAATCTTCACACCTACCCAACTGAAACTAAAAACACGTTCGTAACTTGTTGCAACAAACCAAGGGTTGCAGGGTATTTTTGTCTAAGAAATTCGTGTCTATTTCGGGTTCATACATGCGGATACCATAGTCAAGGATAATCAAGACGGAACTTGAAAGAATTGATACTCGGATAAGTAGTTAACGTAACCACGTATTGGAGCTAAAGGTGGGCCCTACCACGATTTCACGATAGTTTGATAACCACCCACGTTCAAAGTAACTACCTAAGTCACTATCATATATATATATATATATATATATATATATATATATATATATCTCGAGAGAGGATAGGTACCTAAAAGTTTGATTTCAACCATACAGAGTCCATAATGATCTTCGACCAGAACAGGGCAAAAAAATTAATTTATTGTTTTTTTAATAAAAAATTACGAAAAAGTAGTCGTTTTAAAAAAATTACGAAACTATAGCAGTCAATCACGCCCAAAAGAGGGCGTGACCACCAGGAGAGAGACACGCCCTGCAGAGGGCGTGACCACCCTGGGTAACACGCCCAAAACAGGGCGTGACCAAGGGGGGTAACACGCCCAACCGAGGGCGTGACCCACCTGGGTCTATATAACCCCATTTTCACCATTTTACCTCATTTCACCTCCCATCTTCTCTCTCCAATCCTCTTCCTCCTCCTTCTCTCTAGATAGATTTTGGAAGGTTTTGCGCAGCGAAGCTCTGTCTCACTCGTGTAAGTCCATATTTATTTGTTCATTTTTTTATTAACAGCAATTAATATATGATAGTTATTAGTGACATAGATTATTGTTAGGGTGTTAGGAAAAAATACTAGTGACTTAGATAATTGTTAGGTTGTTAGAAAAAAAGATTAGTGACTTATATAATTGTTAGGGTGTTAGAAAAAAATATTAGTGACTTAGATAATTGTTAGGGTGTTAGAAAAAAATATTAGTGACTTAGATAATTGTTAGGGTGTTAGAAAAAATATTAGTGACTTAGATAATTGTTAGGGTGTTAGAAAAAAATATTAGTGACTTAGATAATTGTTAGGGTGTTAGAAAAAAATATTAGTGACTTTATTTAATTGTTAGGGTGTTAGTAAAATATTAGTGACTTTATTTAACTGTTAGGGGGTTAGAATAAAATATTAGTGACTTTATTTAACTGTTAGGGGGTTAGAATAAAATATTTGTGACTTTATTTAATTGTTAGGGGTTAGTAAAATATTAGTGACTTTATTTAATTGTTAGGGGTTAGTAAATTAAGTGAAATTAAATTTTATTATGTGTAAATGCTATTAAATGCTATGTAATTAAGTGAAATTAAATATTATTTAGTGTAAATTAATATAAAATCAATAGTAATTTGGGTACATTATTTTTCATTTGTAGTAGTATTCTCTATTATGGCTCATTCATCCTCATCAGAGTCCTCACGCTCTGGATCCGATGGTGATCTCGAGTCATGTGATCCCTGTACGCATGTACTTCCTGGCCCATATAGGTGGGAGGTACTACGTAAGAGGACACAACGCTCTCACGTTTCACAACTTGTGTGGAACGAGGACAAGGTGAGGGCGTTAAAGACAAGGCGGGGTAAGCTTCAGGGGGGACCACATCACGATGATATACCAGACGTCGTGGCCAACTATTTAACAGAAGCTGGGTTCATACACGTGGCTCGTATGAGTCATATTCAGGTATGTAATTTGTAAATTTTTTTAATTAAAATATCGTATGTGGACTTTGTATAATTGTTGTTTTTCCTTCAGATCGATACCCCCATGATCTCTGCATTGGTAGAGCGGTGGAGACCTGAGACACATACGTTTCACATGACCCAGGGAGAGATGACGATTACATTACAGGACGTGGCTGGTATACTTGGTTTGCCTACTGACGGGCAAGCAGTTACCGGAGCTACAGCATTGAATTGGGTTGGTATGTGTCAGCAGGTCTTTGGGACTGCCCCTGTTTCAGGCACAGACATTCACGGGGGCGATCTACGTATTTCTTACCTGGACAGGATATATGCAGATTGGTTTGCAGTAGCACACAATCATGAGGAGGTGCGGCGTTACACTAAGGCACACATTTTGCGGCTATTAGGCTCATGGTTAGTGTGTGACAAATCAGGTGGGAGTAAAATTGCCTGTCGTTACATTCCGCTGCTAGCAGGGGACTTTACTGACATCGGCAGCTACAGTTGGGGGTCTGCGGTTCTCGCCCATCTATTTAGACATTTATGTGTGGCAACAAACCCGCGGACTGTTAATATGGGTGGTTGTCATATATTACTGCAGATATGGGCTTGGATTAGATTCCCCCCCCATTTCACCACCCATCCCGCAGCCTACCCACCCCGAGTGGCATTTTGGTCACAGGTATATTTTATTAACTCATATTGACTAATTTATTACATGTTCATTTTCCGTATTAGTATGATAATTTGTTACTTATTCTATGACAGGTTTAATTCCCTAACTCCCTTTAAGCCACATGAGCAGTCTTGGTATCGGGCAAACCTTGACACGCTTTATAGAGACGAGGTTTGTGCTAACTATTTAGTAATAGTTTTTAATTAATTTACATGTTATAGTTGGGGGTAATTCTGTATCTGTTACTAATTTTTTTATATGTAGGTTGTGTGGCAGCCATATGGAGAGTACCTGACAGCATTGTTTGTATCTGATCATGAGCGGTACTTATGGTTGGCCATTACTCCTATCATTTGCTTCCACACAGTTGAGTACGCTCAACCGGATAGATGTATGCGACAATTTGGTTTAGATCAGCCCATACCACGGAGACCAAGAAAGCTTAAGGGTGTTCATGATCTAACTCTGCGAGGGAAGAAGGATGATAATTGGGAGCGTAAGATGAGGGCCTTCATACATCGGTGGACGATCAGAGATACGTCCATACGTGTTCCCCCTGTACTTGTAGGGTTGATGTCCCCGAACCATGAGTACCTACACTGGTACAGACAGCGAGGGAAACGGTTCGTCGCCAGGAAAGCTGCAAGGGTTGGACGAGCAGTGAGTTTTGACAATTCAATTTTGAATTTGATTATGTGTTTTATACATTTGTAATTAATATATGTTGTTTCTTTTCTTCATAGATTGATGGTTTGGAGATGATATATTTTGCGACGACTGAGGATCAGTTCACTGCCTTTGGATTAGAGTGGGTCTATGACGAGATTGGCAAAATTATTTCTATATTCAGAGAGTCGGCACGAGTAGAGGAGCCGGGGCCAGAGGCTCCACCTACGCAGACTGTTGAGGAGCCCATGTTATCCATTGAGGTGCCTAGTGGCAGGAAGGAAGGACATGGACTAGGACGACAGCGGGAATCAGTTCGAGCGATACCCGATCCTATTAATGTGCCTAAGCCGCGCACTGATATGCAGGGTTGGTTTAGACCGCCAGTGTTGAGTCAAGCAGGTGGGCCACAGCCTATGTACCATGGTCCTCCTCAGCCGCAGTATTATGATAGCCAGCCAGGTACATCGTATTATCAGGGTTTTACACAGAGTGAGAAGGTTTATCAGGCTAGCCCCATGGCATGCGCATCTGGTGGGGTACCAGTGTCTCAGGATCCTTCCAGTAGTACAGAGTACCAGCCGTGGCATATGGAAGACGTAACGGAATGGACTGAGCAATTTATTTTGACCTCAACCGGAGTGGGCGAGTGGCCTCCAGGTTGTGTGCCCGGTCACCATTTGTCATCGACTTGGCCGACTACGCAGCCAGTTACTGCACAGCATGATTTCATACCATCTTCGAGCAGTGGATATGTTGCCTCGGGACCTGGCATGTCTTGCATTACTCCACCAGCTCATGTTCCAGAGGCGGTTGATGAGGATCAGCCCGGTCTTGAGGATCAGCCCGGTCTTGAGGATCAGCCCGGTCTTGACGCATGGGGACAGGCTATAGAGACTCAGTCTAGGCGTCGATTACCCCCACGTCAGGCACGCGATAGGCCATGGCCTCGTTGGTCGTAGTTTTATTTATTGTACTTGTATAGACTGATGTATTGACATTATTTTGGGACTGTTGTTACTGTGCTATCACTAACTATTGTGGATTTTTTCTTGAACTATTTTTTGAGTAGTGTTATAAGCATGCAAGGAGTAAATGCTAATTTTTATGTTTGCAAAGACATAGCGATACAATTTCATCAACAAGAATACTACAAAATCATCATAAAAGCTAATTTAAAATAAAACAGCATGTGATACAATTTAATTGGCAAAATAATTGTTCACGACGTACGATTATCATGCATTATCTCCACGGTTAGGACACGACCTACGATTGTGCCCGTGTTGCTTGCAAAGACCACATAACCTGCGTGGTGTGATAGTTTCAACCTCATCCATCTCATTCCGTATTCTTGTAGACTTTGGACGATCTTTTGCCCGCAACATATTTTTATCTGGTATTACCACAGGACCTGCATTGGGTGGAATTGCTTGCTCATTGCCGATTGGCTCCCAGGGAAACGAGTACGCTTTTACCAAGTTTGACGTCTTGAATACATCATCTATATATTGTCTATAATTCCGACGGATGGATAATGCTGCAGCAACGGCGTGACTACAAGGATATTTAAATGCTCTAAATTGTCCAGATTGGCATGTACGAGCAGCAAGGTTGACAGCATATGTCCTTTCAAATCCTGCATCCACCTCAAAAACAGTTTCATCAACATTATATGTACGCACAGTATGCATTGTTGCAACGGATTCATTATGTGACAATGCTTCAATCACATTTTTGCAATATGTATGACCAGATTCAGCTTGTCTACAAGCAGATTGACCTCTTTCCACGCAATATTGGACCAATCTACTGTATGTAAATTTTACCAGACCAGTAATGGGCATGTTTCTTGCTCCCTTTAACACCCTGTTGATGGATTCTGCCAAGTTTGTTGTCATATGCCCAAATCTTCGTCCATCAAGGTCATGTGCACGCGACCACTTTTCCTTAGGGATAGCATCAATCCATTCAGATACCTGCCTGCTTGTGTCACGAAATCTTGCTAGGGACCTCTCAAAATCCACCATGCAAGGAGTATATCCTGCGAACAATTAAAAAACACACAGTTTATGCTTAACAAAAAACTACAACATTCAGATATACCAATCATAGTGTGCAACATACCTATATTCATCAGGCTGACCTTCAATTTGTCATTTCTAAATCGTTGATTAAAATTGCTTGCAACATGTCGTAGGCAAAACACATGAAAAGCAATA